>VMDO01002893.1:53295-156037 GCA_007922755.1 Pedetes capensis | reverse complement strand
GAAACACTGAGTGGTTTAAAGTTGAGAAAGGTGTGCATCAGGGCTGTATACTTTCACCCTATCTCTTCAATTTATACGCTGAGCAAATAATCCGAGAAGCTGGACTTTATGAGGAAGAACGTGGCATCAAGATTGGAGGAAGACTCATTAACAACCTGCGTTATGCAGATGACACCACTCTGCTTGCTGAAAGTGAAGAAGATTTAAAATATTTACTGATGAAGATCAAAGATCACAGCCTTCAATATGGGTTGCAGCTAAACATCAACAAAACAAAAATCCTTACGACTGGGTCAGCACACAACTTCACAATAAATGGAGAAAAGATTGAGGTTGTCCAAGATTTTGCTTTGTTTGGCTCTATAATCGACACCCATGGAAGCAGCAGTCAAGAAATCAAAAGACGCGTTGCTCTAGGAAAAGCTGTGGCAAAAGATCTCTTTAGAGTATTCAAAAGCAAAGATGTCACATTGAAGATGAAGGTGCATCTGACTCATGCCATGGTATTTTCAGTGGCATCATATGGTTGTGAAAGCTGGACATTGAACAAAGGAGACAGAAAAAGAATTGATGCTTTTGAATTGTGGTGCTAGAGACATCTATTGAATATACCATGGACTGCCAAAAGAACCAACAAATCTGTCCTAGAAGAAGTGCAACCAGAGTGCTCCTTGGAAGCAAGAATGGCCAGACTGCGTCTTACCTATTTCGGACATGTAGTCAGGAGAGAGCAATCCCTGGAGAAGGACATCATGTTTGGGAGAGTGGCAGGTCAACGCAAAAGAGGAACACCCTCCACTAGATGGATTGACACAATGTCTGCAACAATGGGCTTAAACATAAATAAGATCGTTTGTTTGGCACAGAATCGGGAAGTGTTTCGATCTGCTGTACATAGGGTCGCTATGAGTTGGACTTGACTCGACGGCACCTAACAACAACAACAACAAGCTAACATATAACTACAATTATTATCTATGACATGCAGGGTACTTTCACATGTATGCTTCCATTCGATCCCATTTTCTTCACATCCTAATAGAGGACCTCCATCCGAACCAAGTTCTGTCTCAAAGTTTCTGTGGTTTTTGAATTCCAAGTCAGTCCAAAGGCATGAGATTTGTTCTCTGTACTCTAAGTAGGTAGAACCTACAGAAAGGTAGACATGGACTCAAAATAGAAATATTTGTTTTTAATGGTCAGAGGGCTTCTGAGGTGACTGCCTGAAGGAGAGAGCTTCTGGCCAGGGCCACATACAGAGGCTGGCCAACCACTTAGAGAAGATGCTGTAAAGGTCATGGAAATGTTAGACTTGGTATCCCTCCAATCCTGAGGTTCTGAGTTTTTCATATCAGAGGAATTGTCTCTTTCTGCCAGCCCTCCACCCCCCACACTCCTCAATTTTCAGGAAATCCTGTGGGGTTTGATAGCTTTAGTAGCAGACATGGGGCTGGGCTTTAGCTCAGTTGGTAGAGTGCCACTCTGTACCCTTTGAGGCCCTGGTTCGATCTCAGCACCACAAAAACAGGAGAAAGACCTGGCAACTCACTTCTGAAATAATCCTGAAATAATCAGCCATTGAAAACCATATGAGTAGCAGAGAAACACTGACATAGTGCCAGGCAGGGCACAGCATCGGGGAATGTTTCCTTCTGTTGTACGCAGGGTCTCTGTGAGTCAGACTTGATTTGACAGCACCTAATGACAACAAGTAGCAGATGTAGCTATCACACTCTAGCCTACTTGGCTAAAGAATCTGATTTCTTTGGAATTCAGAAGCCTAAATTCTCATCTTGCTTTTGCCCTCTATTCTCTAAGTGATGTTGGGAAAGAAAAGTCTATAGTTCATATCTGCCCAGATTTTTCTCCCACTCTCTGGTAATACCTGCTCCATTTCCTTCTGAGGACCATCCCTCTCCCAATCCTAGTCCATGTGGCTCTAGTAAGACTGTCTGATCTCCACAGGTCAGCACAAGACTCATCTAACCAATCAGAATGTTCCAGCTCCTTAGCACCAGTGATTGTTTCAAGTTAGACCAATCAGAATCCATCCCAAGACTTCTGCTAGGGCTAATGAAGTAAATGAAGTAAAGGAACTAAGTAGAACATTTCAAAGGGCAGCTTGAGAAGACAAAATTAAATATTATAATAGCATGTACAAAGAGCTGGAGATAGAGAACTGAAAGGGAAGAATGCTCTGTTTTTCTCAAGTTTAAGGAATTGAAGGAAAAATTCAAGACTCAAGTGGCAATAGTGAAGGATTCTACAGGGAAAATATTAAATGACTCAAGAAACATCAAAAGAAGATGCATGGAAGGAATACACAAAGTCATTATACCAAAGTAATTGGTGGATGACCAACCATTTCAGGATGTTGGATATGATTAGGAGCCAATGGTACTGAAGGATGAAATGGAAGCTGCCTTGAAGGAATTGATGAAACATAAGGCTACAGGAATTGATGGAATACCAATAGAGATGTTTTAAAAGACAGATCCAACACTAGAGGTGTTCATTTGTTTATGCCAAGAGATTTGGAAAACAATTTCTTGGCCAACTGACTGGAAGAGATCTATATTAGTGCTTATTCCCAAGAAAGGGGATCCAACTGAATATGAAAATTATCAAATGATATTAATATCACACACAAGTAAAATTTTGCTAATTTTGCATTCAAAACTGACTGCAGCATTATATTAACAGGGAACTACCAGAAAATCGGCCTGCAGCCATAGCCCTGTGGCATCTGATCCCGTCAGATCCCAGAAGCTAAGCAGGGTCAGGCCTGATTACTACTTGGATGGGAGACTGCCAGGGAACATCAGGTGCTGTAGGCTTGGGAAAAGGACCTGGCAACCCACTCCCAAAAATCAATATGCCATTGAAAACCCTATGAAAAGCAGAGACTCACTGACAATAGTGTTTCACCTGTTGTACTTAGGGTCGCTGAGTCAGATACCGACTCAACGGCACCTAACAACAACAACAACCAGAAAATCAAGTCAGCTTCAGAGGAAGGCCTCGAACCAGGACATCATTGCTGATGTCAGATGGATATTAACTGAAAGCAGAGAAAGATGTTTATCTATGATTTATTGACTGTTCAAAGGCATTTGACTGTGTGGATGATAACAAATTTTGGATAACACTGCAAAGAATGGGAATACCAGAGCACTTACTGTACTCATAAAAAATCTCTACATGGACTAAGAGGCAGTTGTTCAACCAGAACAAGGAAACACTGCCTGTTTGAAAGTCAGGAAACGTGTGCATTAGGAGTGTATCCTTTCCCCATACCTCTTCAATCTCCATGCTGTTGTTGTTGTTAGGTGCTGTTGAGTCAATGTCCAACTCATAGCGACCCTATGTACAATAGGCGAAACAGTATTGTTACTGCTTCTCTGCTATTCATACGGTCTTCAATGGCTGACTGTTTTTTGGGAGTGGGCTGCCAGGTTCTTCTCCCAAGCCTACAGCACCTGGTGTTCCCAGGTGGTCTCCCATCCAGGTACTAACCAGTTCTGACCCTGCTTAGCTTCCGAGATCAGATGGGATCAGATGCCACAGTGCTACTGTTGCAGGCCTTCAGTCTCTATGCTGAGCAAATAATACAAGAAGCTGGAGAAGAACACGGCATCATGATTGGAGGAAGACTCATTAACATCCTGCCTTATGCAGATGATACACTTTGCTTGCTCAAACTGGAGAGGATTTGAAACATTTACTGATAAAGATCAAAGAACATAGCCTTCAGTATGGATTGTGACTCAACATAAAAAAAAAAAAAATCCTTGCAACTGGGTCAGTAGGCAACTTCGTGATAAGTGGAGAAAAGTTGAGGTTATTCAAGATTTTGCTTTACTTGATTCTACAATCAACACCCATGGAAGCAGCAGAGAAGAAATGAAAAGATGCATTGCATTAGGAAAAGCTGTTGCAAAAGACCTCTTTAAAGTGTTGAAAAATAAAGATGTCACATTAAAGAAGAAGGTGAGCCTCACTCAGAATATTGTATTTTCAATTGTATCATATGGTTGTGAAAGCTGGACATTGAATATTAGAGACAGGAAAAGAATTGATACTTTTGAATTATGGTGCTGAAGAGGAATATTAAATATACAATGGACTACCAAAAGAACCAACAGATCTCTCCTCAAAGAAGTGCAACAAGAGTGCTCCTTGGAAGCAAGGACAGATAAACTGCATCTTATATATTTTGAACATGTTGTCAGGAGGGACCAATCCCTGGAGAAGGACATCATATTTGGGAGAGTGGGAGGTCAATGAACAAAAGGAAAACTTTCAACTAGATGGATTGACACAGTGTCTGCAACAATGGAGTTAAACATGAAAAAGATCGTGTTCTAGGCACAAAATTGGGGAGTGTTTCATTCTGTTGTACATAGGGTCACCCAAAAAGGAAGCCAACACTAAGAGGAAAGCAAAGCTGAGAAGTGGCAAAAAAAAAATTCTGGTGACATCAGTCAAATGCCTGAGGTAGACCTGCATCTACCCTTTTTTAGTTATGCTAGTTGATAAATTTAGTTGTATTTGGTTTTTAGAGTTTGGGTTATTAATATCATTTTTGCTTTTTTTTTTCTTTTTCCAACTCAGATATATCCTGTAACCAAGAGTTCCAACCAATACATATTACAGTGTGCTGGAGGGAGGAGGGAAGACTTCCTCTAGAAAGTAAGCCTTGAGCTGCTCTCCTCTCTGTTCCAGGGTATCCTAATAACATCCTGTGTAAAGACTATTTGTTATTTAACATGCAACTCCATGCGGAGAACCCCTAGGGTCTTAACCAGGGCCATCAATGCCTTAACTGGAGTGAGACATAGGACCACTTCCATTACTACCGCTCCATATGACAGCTCCAGTCCTTACCTCCACTTCCAGGGAGCATCTTCCTTTTCCTTTAATGAGTGGAATTGTCATCCACCCATCAAATAACGACAGCACCTGCTACATGTCAAGTGTTAGAAGAGATTAAGTTTGGAATGCAAAGATGTGTGTGATGTTAAGCTCACAGTAAAACCAGGAGGCAGCATTTCTTGTGAGTGAAATTTTATGTAAGCAACCCCACATGCCTGGCATTTTACTGGCTTTTTTTTTTTTTTAACTCACAGTAAAGTTTCCAATTGCTGCTGTGAAAACTACGGCAAATTTAGTGGTTTAATCAACATAGTTTTATTATCTTATCCCCTGGATGTCAGAAGCCTGAAAAGGGGTTTCCCTGGGCTAACATGCAGGTGTCAGAAGGGTTGTGTTTCTTCTGGAGGCACGGAGGAAACGTCTGTTTTTGCCTCTTCCAGCTCCCAGAGACCACCCTTATTCCTTGGGTCATGGCCCCTTCCCTTGTCTGCAAAGCCAGCAGTGCAGCATCTTCCAATCCATCTTTGACGCTCCTGCTTCCCTGTCTTAGGACTCCTTGTGAGCTCACCTAGATCATACAGGACAATCTCCCCATCTCAAAACCCTTAACTTAATCACATCTTTGCAATCCTTTTTGCCATGTAAGGTAACATACTCACAAGTTCCAGAGATTATGATGAAGACATATTCGGAGGACTATTATTCACAAATATGAAGAAGTAGGGAGTACTATTATCTCCATTTTGCAGAGAGGAAAAAATAAGATCATTTTAAGCCAAATAACCCACACTCAAAAAGAGAAATAGCATGTTCTCACTCAAATGCAGGAGTTAGACACACACACACACACACACACACACACACACTGCTATAAGATGGGAAAATAAAAGGGAACTCATCAGGGGTCGAGAGAGGACCAGTGGGAGGAGAGAGAGGAGGAGCAATGTGTGGAGGTAAACAGTGAGAGGACACGTGTAAAATGCAGGATGCAACTCTATGAAAATCCCATAATAAATCTCACTGTATTGTATGTAATTTAAAATATCATATCACATATCATAAATATGTATAACAATTGCTACATGTCAATCAAAAAATGTTTTTCTTTGTTTGTGTAAAATGTATATGGAGATGGAAGTGTTAATCATCCTGATTTGATTGCAGTGTATATATAAACCACTTTGTGCCCCATAAATGTGTACAAGCAAAATAATGATAATATTAATATTAATAATGAAGTTATAGTTATTGTTGTTGTTGTCAGGTGCCGTCAAGTCGGTATCCGACTCATAGCGACCCTCTGTACAACAGGGGAAACACTATTGTCAGTGCTTCTCTGCTGTTCATAGGGTTTTCAATGGCAGATTGATTTTTGGGAGGGGGTTGCCAGGTCCTTCTCCCAAGAAGTTATAGTAACCCTCCTGATATCTATTAGGAGCCAGAGCCTTCATTCATACCCAGTGGTGTGATCAGAGTTAAGGTCACAAAGACCTGGGCAACTCATTTAACCACTCTGTGTACCACTTTTATTGCCTGAAAAGTGGAACTAAAATTTTTATGTTCATGAACATTTGAGGTTATGCATGTGCCTTCTTAGCACTGTGTCTGGTGTGTGATAGATGCTCCATACGTGGCCACCATTCTTAAAACTGTTATTTGGGATGTGAAGATGGCAGGTGCCCAAGGAGACAGATTTGGTGCTCTCAGATGGGTATGTGGGTTGGTCCACCGAGGAAACGCTCACTTTGGGCTCAGAGAAGTTGGCGTTCCAAGGACAGCTGTAAGGTCAAGGTGGAGTGGGCTGTGTTCTGCTGATTTTCAGAACACAGGAGAGAAAGCACATGGTCAGGTTCAGACGCCTGGAGGAGCAAGGTCAAGGCCGCAGATGGCTGGGGGCAGAGCCCTCAGGGTTGGTTGGTGGGGAAAAAGAGGGGTTGGAAACAAATCAAACTCTCCCTTCTCCCTCCAGCTACTTTCTCAAATCCCTAACAACTGTCATGCCTACTCCTCTCTTCAGAAAAAGTGGTTGGCCAGGCCCCACGTAAGAGATGTCTGTGGGGGCAGCCACTTCCGCAATGAAGACCTTTGCCAAGGTTGTGCCCTGGCCTTTCGTCCTTGCTGAGCTGGTTGGCTGCAGGAGGTGTCTGGCGACAGAAAGATAGCACGATTTCTCACTGTCCTAACTTGTCCATTTGTCTCTGGCCCAGAGGCTCCTGACGGAGGAGTTTCCAGGACCTCACCGAAGCACAAGCGAGTTCTTGACAGAGACACATGGCGTGATTATATGCCGCATTGGGCACAGTTACTTCGAGAGGTGGCAGCTCCAAGTCCTCTCTTGAGCTCAGTGTCAAATTGCTCTGCAGCCTCCATCACTTCCAATTTCTTTTCTCAGTTATACGGGGGAGGGGGCAGGAGGAGTTGGGGAGCACAGAAGGTTGGGGGCAGGACTCCTCTTCCCTCAACGTTGCCACCAACTTCCTGTCCTGGCACACAAAAGCAGTCATTTGCTTCTCATATACCAGATCCAAGAATCTTAGACCAAGAATCCCCGAGGGCTGGGATCACAGTGACAGTGTAATCAACGGATAGCATTTCCTGAGAAGGAAAGGGAGACAAGAGGACCTGGTCACAGATTATCTTCAGAGTCCTCAAGTCGGACTCCAAGGATAGGGCCAAGGTTTGAGCCCTATCCTTTCTCTGTCGGGTATTGATCTGATGTTTGTTTACACACTTTCGTGGACAGGGAGCTCATTTCCCATCAGGGCAGCTTATTACATTCTGATTCTTAGAAAAATGTTTGAGAATGGACAGGAATCTGCCTCTCATTAGCTGCTCCCAGTTCTGCCTGCCAACCTGCTTTCTCCGCTACAGGGCTTCTCCAAAAGTTGGCTTTGAATGAAATACTCTGGGGCGAGGGTGGGGGTGGGGGTGTGCTCATTAAAATGCAGATTCCTGGACTCATCACTGAGCTCATGAATCAGAATCTCTGAGTCAGAGGCCCTGGAATCTGCCAGTGGATGCAGGATCTGTAAGATGAGAATTGCACAATAAGTTAGAAGGATGTCCATAGGCAGGGCAGGAATGTCCACAGGGAAGACCAGGGACTCAAAGTACAAACTTTTCCAACTTGTTGAACCCTGCCAAGGGTGGAGCTGTTGGGAAGGAAGCCACAGCCTATAGAAATGAATTCACCCAGAAGTCACAAGTACCCACCATCCCTTACTAAATCCTCGCCTGCACAGTCATCATACTAAAAGCTTTCGAGAAAAGCTGCCTTTGGGTGAGTTAACACACGCGCCTCCATTTAACACACAAGGAAAATGAGGTTTAGAGAGCAGATGTGACTTGCCCAGAGAAATCCATCTGGGAAATGGCAGCACCGAGGTCATGTGACTCTACCCTTAGACCATTGTGGGACAGCTTACTGGGAACCCTAGATCTAAACTCCCAAGGTTCAGGCCTCCCTAAAGGAGCAGGTGCAAAGTCGCTTTCATTGACTGGAGTCAGTTTTCACCCTCTCCTCTCAGGAAGAGTGAGACCTTTCCTCCAATGCTCTTGAGGAGCCCACCCAGGCCCCAAGGTGCCCACACTCCCTAGGCCTTCCAGCTGATGACTCTTAACCTGTACAACAGCAAATACCTTCCCTAAGCAGTCTTGTTTCCCTGTTGCTGTTGTTGTTGTTAGGTGCCATTGAGTCGTATTAGATTCATAGCCACCCTCATAGGGTTTTCAATGTCTGATTGTTTCGGATTGCTTTGAGAGTGGATTGTCCCATCCTTCTCCTGTTTTTGCGGTGCTGGGGATCGAACCCAGGGCCTCAGAGACTACAGACCAGCATTCCACCAGCTGAGCCAAAACCAATCTTCCCTAGGATGCTCACTTCCCCAGCTCACCCCAAACATTTGCAGGGTCTAGGCAAGAATATACATCAAGGGTCCTATATCACCTGTCTGAAGTTAGCAATTAATGTAACAACACTGTTAACTAATACCGGGTTTATCTTCCTATCTTGGCCAATATTCTCTTTTCTCTTACCCTAGGAGGGTCAAGTTCAAATGTAGAATTTGAAGGAGCTCCTCCCTGGAACTTGGAAATGCGGGGAGAGCTGACGCTTGGCCCTGGACCTTAGCAAGCTCCTCTTCTCTTTCCATCTCAGCTCTGGCCCACACCTTGAAGGTCTCATATACCTGCGTGAGGATACCTGAGTGAGCCTGCACATCCCAGCTCTGTCCCCATGCCCTGCAAGCTGGACCTTGGCCCCCTGCAGGCTGGACAGAGTCATTCTGGGAGCTCTGTCTAGCCCAGCCTTCTCCAGGCATGAGGCCCATCAGGCTATCTCTGCCCTTACATCCATCATCACCAGCAACTTATTGTCAGGGCTGATATGGGCAGGGCTCAGGATGCAGCAGGCCATGGAGTCCCTGTATTAATATGCCTCTCTGCTGCAGGAGGCCTAAAGTCCTTGCTCTCAGTCTGGCATCAGGCTGGCAGAGAGGGCTGGGAGGCAGCCCCTCCCACAGCAGATAAAGCAGGGAAAAGGAAATGAAATATTGAGCTATGGCTCACACCTGCAAATGAGAGAGGGGGAAGGGAAGGAGGTCACCTAGATTATGACATCATATCTGCTTCATGATCTCATTATCTTTGGATTTAAAATATACTAATATATATATATATATATATATATATATATATATATATATATATATGCCTGCAGCCATAGCCCTGTGGCATCCGATCTCGTCAGATCTCAGAAGCTAAGCAGGGTCAGGCCTGGTTAGTACTTGGATGGGAGACCACCAGGGAACACCAGATACTGTAGGCTTGGGAGAAGGACCTGGCAACACCCTCCCAAAAATCAACCTGCCATTGAAAACCCTATGAACAGCAGAGAAGCACTGACAATAGTGTTTCACCTGTTGTATGTAGGGTCACTATGAGTCGGATACCGACTTGACGGCACCTAACAACAAACAACAACAATATAGATAGATAGATAGATAGATAGATAGATAGATAGATAGATAGATATCAGTAGAATCCTTCAGGTCAGTGATTATCCAAGTGTGCACTGAGTCCAAGAGCGTCAGAATCACCTGTTGTTAGGCAAATTCTTGAGCTCCAGACCAACCTACTGAATGGGAAACGCGAGGCAGGTCTGACCACCTCTATTTAGCAGGCCCTCCTGTGACCCTGGGCACATGGAGTTCCTAGAACTACTAATGGAGGCCAGACAGAGTCATGGAGCTTAGCAACCCTGTGAGACCTGTGCCCAACAGCACATGTTCACACAGCACATGGCTACTGAGGGCCAGAGGGTGCCTTAGGCCCTGGGGATTCCCATTGCAGTCTCTGTGCTCAAACTGCTCCCAGCCAGACAGAGAAGCAAGTGGGTAAACGCAGCCCTGCCTCAGGGGGCAACAAATGCTAGAGGCTCAGGAGGAAGACCCATGGGGTGGGAAGTAGCAGATGCATTCCTGAGGCAGCCCAGGGAGGAAGACTCTTGGCCCTAGTTTCTTTGGTCTGGCTCCTCAGCGGCCTCTTCTCTAGTTGGCCTCAACTTTGGCCCTCATCTCATCTTTGGTCTGCCCTGCCCAGTTTTAGCAAAGAATCCTGCTAAGTTGCCCCTCACCCTTGAGATCTGGTCAAATTCCTCCTCCTTCATCCTTGATGTCTAAGCCCTTGAGGTCACATGAGTCCCCCTCTGCTGATGTCTTCTCCTAACAACTCTCTAACCATTGGCCTTTCATTCAGCTCTTGGGCTGTAAATCCCCAGCAGCCTTTGCTGTGTTGGGAGCCAAGTGTCATCTCCCCTGTCACACACTGCTATGGCAACAGCCCTGAGAAAAGTCTTTCCTACTGTTTTAACAAGGGTTGAGGTAAGTTTTTTGTTCAGTACCGGACAGGGGAGCAGTTGTGCAGAGCCCCAGAGGAAGGAAGGAGCGTGGCCAGGCCTGTTCGGAATTTGAGTACGGCTCACATGTGAGTCACGTGGCTGAGGAATGACCAGGGGTCACAGCTGGAGAAGTGAATGGGGGCTTTGTGAAGCTCTTTGGAGCTTGGGTTTTTTCCTGAAGGCTGTAGGGAGCGGGGGAGAGGGGGAGTTAAGCAGAAGGGTGGCATGATTAAGCTTTCATTCTGGAAAGATCTTCTATTGGTATGAGTTGATTGAGGGCTCAAGCCTGGAGCCCTGAGACGTCCGTGAGGAGACTGTTCTCCCCAGGCAAGAAGAGGTGGGCATGAGCCACAGCAGGGTGGTAGGCATCTTTGAGATAATTTAGAGAGGGGCTGTGTACCAGAATCACCCTGGGACCTTCTTTTTTTAAAAATTTTTTTGCAGTACTGGGGTTTGAATCCAGGGCCTCATGCTTGCATGCTTTGCAAGTGCTGTACCACTTAGCTGACCCCAGGTCAATTTTTTTTTTTTAACTTTTTTTTCAGACAGGGTCTCTCTAAATTATGCAGACTGCCTCTGCTCTCAAACTTGTGATCCTCCTGCCTCTGGCCCTTGAGTCTCTGGGATTGCAGGTGTGTGCCACCTCGCCCAGCTCACCCTGGGACCTTCTAAAACACATTTGCCCAGGCTCCCATCTGAACCCCTGAATCTGTGCGTTTGAACAGCTGCCCTGTCACAAAGCCACAGCCAGGGCTGAGGACTCTGAGGGAGAAGGTGAAAAGGAGGGAAGGTGGAGAGAGGAAGTAGAGGGTGTGTGTTGGGGGGTCCCCAGGGTCTGTGTGAGTCCTCAGGATTGCAGGACTGCATTTTCAGAAGGTGAATACCAAAACTGGCCTGGGCAGGTGGGGAAGGGCAGCCTGGAACCCTCTTCTCTCGGTGCAGAGGACATGCTGGGTTCAAGGAGGCAAGACCATGCGAACCTAGATCACGGGGATAAAGGGTTTGATCAAGACTCACTGGCTTACTCCTTTATCCAGTCGAATGGTTACTATGGGTTGGCTGGTGTGTTGTGCTGGGTGCTGGGATATGGCGCTGAGCAAAATCAGAGATGGTCTCTGTGTTTGCCAGGGTGGGAGGCTAATGAATAATGGCTGTAACAAATGTAAAATTGCAAAGGTGTGACGTGTAATAAAGGGAAAATGCTTAGTGTATAATAAGGGATGTGATCCACCTTGGTGGACATCAGCAAGTCTCACTGGAGATGGTGTCGCCTGACCAGAGAGGGAAAGGATGAGTAAGAATTACCTAGAGGAGTAGGAGCTAAAATGGTGCAGTGTGTCACAGACAGGGCATAGTATGCACAGGAACCATTCAGCAGGTGGCTGCTATCCTCAATGTTAGGCTCTTCACAGGAGTGTCCCCAGGTCTCCAGCCCACGGGAGAAGATGCCCAGGTAGCAGTCTCTGGCACCCCTTTGGGTAAGCCCACTTTGGAGTGGGTGCCAGCAGCACACTCAGAGTGTCTCCTGAGTAAGAGGTGGCCAGAGGCCAGCATGGACTAAGTTCCCCATGGCCTCCGGCAGGCTGGCCAACCAGAGCAGGTGTGTGAGCTGAGGTGACCTTCTGCACATTTGCTGTGTCACAAGGAAAAATGCTTCTGGACAGCTGCTCTGAAGCCACTCTTCTTCAATGTCCATTTTATAGCTTCTTTTTCCCTCCTGGGAGGAGGCTGTGTCTCTGAAGAAGCCAGGCTGACATGGCATGCTGCAGTTACCATGCTTTCCTCCTGCCTGAGATTTCCTAGTTATTGTCCACCTTTGGTGCTAAGTTTCTCTGCATTCATTCTATTGCATGGATACTTACCCAACATCCCATGTGTGCCTGGCATGGAGCTGAGCGCTATGCCAGATGAGGATGGGTAGCAAGAAAATCCGGGGTGGCCTTTCCACCATGGGTAACTCCACATAAGCCATCAGCAATTGTTTGTAAAGTAGGAATGAAGAATTGAGGTTTGAGTGCACTATTTAAAGCCCCAAAGTTACCCCAACAGAACGAAACATCACCACATATCCATCTAAAACTGGTGGGTAGACGCCAGGGGGATTCAGTGAGATGAATATTCATCCATCATACTCAGAAGTCAGCAGATAATGTCTAGAGTCAATAAATCAAGGAGCAGAGGTAATAAATCTCTGACAGAAACCACCAGAGTGTGATGATTAAGAGCACTCAGGGGTCTGGAGTCAGCCCTTCTGGGCTGAAATCTCATTTCTGTTGCTTATGAGCTATGTGACCTTGGACTGATCACTTAACTACACCTTAGTTTTCAATCTGTAATGTGAATATAGTAACGGTACCTACCTCATGGGGTCTGTAAGTGCAGGAGGAAGCAATGTACACAAAGGATTTAGCACATGACAAATGCACTCAGTAAATGTTATTGTTGTTGTTAGGTGCTGTTGAGTTGGGTCCGACTCATAACGATCCTATGTACAACAGATGAAACACTCCATGACACCATGCCATGCCCAGCACGTTGTCAGTGCTTCTCTGATATTCATAGGGTTTTCAATGGCTGATTGTGTTTTGGGAGTGGGCTGTCAAGTCCTTCTTCCAAGCCAACAGCACCTGGTGGTCCCAGGCAGTCTCTCATCCAAGTGCTAAGTAGGCCTGACCCTTCTTAGCTTCTGAGATCTGACGGGATCGGATGCCTGGGTGGTACAGCTGCATGCCAGTAAATGTTGTTGTTGTTGTTGTTGTTAGGTGCCGTCGAGTCGGTATCTGACTCATAGCGACCCTCATAGGGTTTTCAATGGCTGAGTGCTTCGGGATTGCCTTGGGAGTGGATTGCCAGGTCCTTCTCCCATTTTTTTTTTGCGGTGCTGGGAATTGAACTCAGGACCTCAGAGACTGCAGCGCAGCACTCTACCCACTGAGCCAAATCCCAGCCCCCAGTAAATGTTAGCAAAGGCTAAAGGCAAAGTATAAACATTAGTGGCTTCTGGGGACCAGGACATGGGGAGGAGTTGCCTATTATTATAAGCTGTCTGAATAATTTTATAGCCATATGCATATATCACATTGCTAAAAATAAATTTTTTAAATATGCCTAAAAATTGAGTGAGTAGAAAACTAGATGTTGAGTGAGCTCTTCTGGTCTGAGCACATCTCCTCCTGCCCCATGCAAAGCTCCTCCTCTTTTCTGCTCCATCTTCATCCTTAGTTTCCCACCCCCCACTCCTTGCTCCTTTGTCTGTCTTGACTGTCATACACCCTTAACTGCTCTCAGTAGGACTTGTTGTCTCTGAGTCATTCAGCCCCAGTACTCGGGAGCATGATGTGTTGCTATTACAACACCCAGGCCAAACGTAAGGCACACAGCTGGGTTAGATGGGGAGGCATCTGAGCCTACAGGCTGTGGCATCTGCCACAGGTGGGGCAATCCTGGAAGTGCTCCCTTGCCTCCTCAGACTAAAGACAGCTCACTGCAGGAGGGTCACCAGGACTTCTCCTAGACTCTGCTGCTACCAGATTGTGTGACTGTAACAAGTCACGTCCCTCTTCTGAGCCTCAATAAAAAGAAGTTGTTGGTCTGAAAAGAGTTGAATTGCAATCCCTGCTCCTCCTTCCTCACTCTTTGCCGGTCTACGAAATGTGAGCTCTTGTATTCCAATCTCAGAAATAGCCAGGCACGTTCAAGCCAATTGCACAGAGACACCTCCACCCCTGATGACACAGGTGTGTTGCCAGCCCACTGCTACCGTGGGACCTGGTGGTCTTGCCTACCTCGAACCCATCATACTTCCTCCAGACCCAGGATCTGCTTTCCCACAGGGCTTACTCCTCCCCAATCAGGCCTTGAGAATGGACAGAGCTAACCTCTCCCTAGGGCAGAGCCAGTGACTGGCCCCCACCAGGGAGATTCTTAGTGAGGCAAGAGAAGCCAGTTTCTTCTGGCATTGCTGGCTGGCAGGCCGGCCGGCCTGAGGGCAAGAACATAAGGAAGCAACAGTGGTGGGTGAAAACATGTCTGTGGTTTGATGGCAGCCTTTGAATACCTGGCACTCACTGCACCTGAAGCCACACCTACCCTAGACTTTTTAGTTAACTAAGACAGGAAAGATTTTCCATTTTTTCTTTCTATTATCTGTCTCCCAAATCTTTTTTGGGCTGGTTTTCTGACACCTTCTGAGAAAGAATCTCATCTTTGCATACTGTTTATCTTGAAAACTTCCTATGACCCTTCTTTTTCTTAGCAAACTCCTATACCTCCTTCAAGATTCACCCGAACATCACTTCCCTTGTGCCCTCTTCCATGTGGCTCTTAGCAGAATTACAAGTTCCCTCCTCTGGGCTCTCATGGCAGCCTGCACATTCTTCCAAGAAAACTCTTCCCACACTGTATCAAGTTTTGCCTCTCCAGATCCCTGTATTTAAGTGCTTCTTTGTCATTGAGTCCTCTAGTGCCTAGATCAGGGGCTGACATACCGTTTGTGTTTGATGACTGAGGAAATGAATGAGTAGATACCCTGAGTCCTTCTTATGTGGCATTGGCCCATTTTTCTGGTTACTCAGAAGAAACAGAAACCAAAGCCAGGTGCCTGGTGCACGTGTGTAATCTCTGTAACTCAAGAGTCTGAGGCAGGAGGATCATGAGTTCAAGGCCATAGGCAGCCTATGCAATTTAAGTGAGACCCTGTCTCAAAATAAAAAATTTTTAAAAAGGTCTGGGGAGTGCAGCTCAGTGGTAGAGCACTTGCCTAGTATGCACGAGGCCCTGGGTTCAATCCCCCAAGACTGGAAAAAAAAAAAAAAAAAAAAAAGCAGCAGCAGAAGAAACAGAAACCGATTTGTCACTCTACTTTATGTAGATTAATCACAGTTTAATCAACCATTGAATAAAATATAAACTAAGTAAATGCTGGAAAAGTTCCAATTTTAATGCTGAATTGTTAGTGCTTTTATACTCTTACTCTGTTATGATTTGAATCTAAAATGTCCCCCAAAGGTCATATATTTAGATGTTTGGTCCCCAGCTTGTTATGCTGTCCTGGGAAGCTATAAAACTTTGGAGGTGGGACCTACCTTGTAGAGGGAGGTCACGCAGGCGGGCCTTTGGAGGTTTTACCTGGATCCGGGGTTCCAGTAATCTCTCTCTGCTTTCTATACCATGATGGGAGGTCTTCTGCCCACAAGCCTTGCCACTTGACCAACTGCCATGCCTGCCCTTCCTCTATAGACTGAAATCCTCTGAACCATGAGCCCCAATAAATCTTTCCTCTCATGAATTGTTTCTGTCAGGTATTTTGCCAAAGAGAAGCACAGGCTAACACACTCTCTTGCCTTCCATCCCTTTAATTCTTACCCTAGAGGCCACAGGGGAGACAGGAGATCTAGATTCTGATCGCCATGTGGCTTCCTCTATAAATTTGTGGCACCTCCTCTTCTTCATAACGAAGGGATGGACCACATCAGTTGAACCTTCTAACATCAACGGGACTATAGTTACCATTCAGGCCCACCTTATAATGGCCACATGGAGAAAAGAGGCCCAGCATCATCTAGATCTTACAATTTAAAAAATAAGTTATGTTATATATATTTGAAGTTTACAACATGATGGTATGGGATACATGTTGTTGTTGTTAGGTGTTGTCGAGTCGTGCCTGACTCATAGCGACCCTCATAGGGTTTTCAATGGCTGATTGTTTTGGGATTGCCTCAGGAGTGGATTGCCATGTCCTTCTCCCATTTTTGCGGTGCTGGGAATCAAACTCAGGACCTCAGAGACTGTAAAGCACCACTCTACCAACTGAGCTAAATCCTAGCCCATGGAATAGTAAAATAGTATAGTGAAGCAAATGAACAGATTCATTATCCACAGTTACTTCTTATGTCAGATCTTACAATTTTTATTTTATTTTATTTTATTTTATTTTTTTGTGGTATTGGAGTTTGAACCCAGGGCCTCGCACTTGCATGCTTTGCAAGTGCTGGACCACTAAGCTGCACCCCCCAGCCCTTTTTTTTTGAGACAGGATCTCTCTAAGTTACACAGACTGCCTCTGGTCTTGAACTTGCTATCCTCCTGCCTCCGCCTCCGAAGCTGCTGTGATTACAGGCATGTGCCACTGTGCCTGGCTACAGATCTTATAATTTTTAAGAGAAGTTGGAAGTGTAGTTTTTTTTGTTTTTTTTCTGGTACTGGGGGTTGAACCCAGGGCCTTGCGCTTGCATGCTGTGCAAGTGCTGGACCACTGAGCTGCCACCTCCAGTCCATTTTTTTTTTTTTTTTTTTTTTACTTTTTGAGACAGGGTCTCCCTAAATTACGCAGATTGCCTCTGGTCTTGAGCTTTCGATCCTTCTGCCTCCGCCTCCCCAGGCTCTGGGATTACAGGCTGCACCACCGCGCCCGGCTTGGAAGTGTAGATTTTGATAACAAGTACATGCCATGCTTTAGAAAAAAAGATTGCTGTGTGAGTCTAGGCTGTGAAGAACAGCACGCTCTCCTACAATGCCAATAGGCATGCAAATGGATTCAGATCTGATAACAGAGACTTTGGCAATAGCATTCACAACTAAATATATGTTTACCTTCTGATCTGCACATCTGACTTCTAGGAATCTCCCCTGAAGATTCATCTCCACACCACAGAACAAGATGTGCACAAAGGTTATTCATTGTGCCATTATTTTAATAGCCCAAGACAGAAAGCAGTTCAAAATGTCAGTCCATAGGGAACTATCTGAACCTTGGTTCATTCATATTGTGGAGTATTTTGCACCCAGAAAAAAATGGGACAATCTTTTTATATTTAAATGGAGATAATCTGTATAACAGAGGCAAGGCAGAGCCCAGAGTGAGGGAAAGTGCCCTTCAAACTTGAATCCCCTGCTGAAGACAGAGAACTCTGCCACAGGCAAGTTCTGCAGCCCAGGGGATAGGATGGCCATGCTCCCACTGTATGTGCACATGCGCGCACATTCAGTAAGTGGCCGGGACCTCCTAGAGGGACAAGCAGTGCTGCCCACAGGGTCACTGGCAAACCCACTGTTTCCCTGGTAGGGCAGCACGGGTGAGTCATGAGGGTGGACTTTTGCTGAGTATTGGACTTGGATACCAGCAGCATTGGATTCTAATACCAGATCTGTCCCTAACAGGCACGAGGATCTTTCTCCTTCCTCCTGCTAGAACAACTGTTACTCATGTGTTCATTTTCTCAGTGCCTTTCCCACCACTGGACTGTGAGCCCTGTGTGACTGGGGTACATTCTGTCTGCGCACTGTTCTGGTGCCTGATGTGTGGTAGATCTTAACTATATATCTGTTGAGTGAAGGAGTCAGTGAATCAGGGAGGTGATGCACACATGGAACACAGCACCCAAGTATGGTTAGGTTTCTTTCCTGAAAAGTGGGAACAACAGAAGCCACCCATAGAGTTTGGGTGGGGGTTAAATGAGACAGTGTCTGCAGAGTGCTGCCTTCTTTCCTCTGTGTCACTTGATCCCACTCTCTGAGAAAGTCTGAGTGACTCAGGGCATCCTCTGGACCCACATCACACAAGTCATAGATCAACGACCTGCCCACAGACGAGAGTAGCAGAGAATAGAGCCATTTGGTGTGGCAAGGTTCTTCCTGCAGGCACCTGTCGCATGTCCCACAGAGGGGATATGTCCTCTAGGGGTGAAGGATGCACTTATTTTAATAGGCAAGAAAACCAGCATTTTTAGGCAATTGTCTGAATGAGAGGGGGGCATGGTTAGGCAGAGTTGAGGCTTGGATGCTGTCAGGGCTTGGTATGGGTCCCTGGTGGACTCTCAGTTTTGCTTCCCTCTGCTTTGTGGCTCTCTCAGGAAGGTTGGACTGAACTTAGGGTCTCAACAGGAAATGGAAACCACACACACTGCAAAATTTGAAGAGTTTAACAGAAAAATGGGACAGGGGATAGGCGACCACAGGGACAGTGCAGTATCCCGACCTGCAGGGTGAGGGCAGACCACAGAGGGAGGGGAGTTCAGGGAGCCTGTGTGGCAGGAGTATGGCTAGGGAGCGGCTGATGCAGCCAGGCTGTGGCCCAGTCCTAGTAGGAGAACCACGTGAAAGGCCCAGACACAGCTCTTCTCCCTTCCTCTGAAATCACGCCCCAGCTCCAAGGGCTGTTGTTGTTAGGTGCCATGGAGTCAGTGTCTGACTCACAGCAACCCTCTGTACAACAGGTGAAACACTATTGTCAGTGCTTCTCTGCTACTCATAGGGTTTTCATTGGCTCTGGTTTTTGGGAATGGGTTGCTGGGTCCTTCTCCCAAGCCTACAGCACCTGGTGTTTCCAAGCAGTCTCCCACCCAAGTACTAACCAGGCCCGACCCTGCTTAGCTTCTGAGATCTAACGGGATTGGATGCCACAGTGGTAACAGCTGAGCCCACAGGAGAACAGTGTGAAGCAGCCCATGAATGTGCTCTGTAGGGCCTCCCAGGAGCAACGGGGAGAAGCTTCTGAGGACGAAGGGCAAGATGTCCAGTACACTTCTTAAAGCAGCGGTCACAGTCAAGCTTTCTGTCAATCCAAGTTAAAGAGGCCCCGCTTTCCTTGCTGCCTTTATATAACCATAGAATTGAACCTCATGGTTCAGATAGCCATCTGGAGGTCAGGTGCTCACCCTAGGACCAATCACGGAAGCTGAAGAGGACAGCATGCTCTGATTGGCTAAGCCAGCAGTGGAAGGTGGAGTTAGTTCTGACCCTACCTCCTAACAGTGATAGAGGAATGTAAACCCCTAAAGAAAATCAAGGTATTTTTCACTAACCAAATAAAAAGAACAGATACCCACTGCTACAATACTGGGGCTCCTTGTGGATTTTTGAGCTGGGGTTGTTCCGGCTTCATGGACTGGGGAGGAAGAGACCAGAGTGCTTGGGTGATTATGGAGCCCAGGAAGGAGAAATGGAGCTCCTTTCTCCAGGCCTCAGTTTCATAACAGGGACAGATCTTCATTTTTTGTGGCACCAACTCTCACCAACAAGTTGTTAATCAAGTTGTGTCTTCTCATCAAGAGGGCAGACCCCTCATTACCAGCAAAGACCACCAAGCTCTGCTTTATGAATTCATTCCTTGTAATTAGACCTAGACAAGACCTCTCTGGACCCAATGAAGTTTGCTGGAAGGTGCCACCTAGTGGAACATCAGATGACCTACTGCTTAGACCAAAAGGAACCTTAGCAGCGGTTTAGAGCCCAAAGAACCGCTGAGCAATGATGTTCTCAAGCTTGGCTCCAGAAAGGAATCACTTGTGGATGACTAAGTCCAAGCTCCAGGGATCCTGACTTACTGTGCTTGGATACAGGGTGAGCAGCCAAAGTTTTAAAGGTCCCCAGGTGGTTGGACTTGGCATCTAACAACAACAAGGTGGTTCTAACGTGCAACTGAGGTTGAGACCATTGGACTATTGAGGATCCAATGTCTTGTCTTTACAAAGGTGTAAACGGAAGGAAGCCACTCTTCCAAGAGACTCATGCTCCTAGGCAGACCTTCTCCCTATATTCCATCATTTGTCTGTGACTCGTACTTTCCCCTCTGTACAAAAATGAAAAGTAATTAAACAGGAAGCACTCTCATTTCCCAAGCCCTGACACTGCCGAGGCAGTGCCAGGAGGCTGGCTCCACATATACTTCATGTTTGCATTGACCCTACTGGCTGATGCTTTGTTTGGGACGGATCCACCCAGTGACAAAGTATACTTACTCTTTGTTTGAGATTTGTAGCCTTCTCTGTTTGCTCTTTTAAAACGTATCGTACTTGAGGTACTGTCCATACTCAGTCTTGATTCAAAAGCATTCCTTTATAGTTGGCAGGATTGGTTGCTTTAATTAGCATCTCATTGTGGAAATGACAAAGTACACTGAAAGAGAGAGGCAATTCCCTGTCTAGAGGCCATTTCAAATACACACCTGCAAATTCTTTATTTTTACTCAAAGCAGGAGCTGAAATGCCACTAGATTGAACCTCTAGAGTAGTGCTGCCCACCTGCCAACTCTTCTCCCACCCTAGCTTCCAAGATTCCAAGATACTCAAAAGTTTAGAGTATAAAAAGACCTCAAGGCGGCTGGGTGTGGTGGTGCAGGCCTGTGATCCCAGCACTCGGGAGGCTGAGGCTGGAAGACAGCTGTGAGTTCCAGGCCAACCTGGGCTACGTGAGTTCTAGGCTAACTGGGGCTACACAGCAAAACAACAAACAAAAACCCCTCAGAGTATCAGATTCAACTGCTTTATTTAATGCAAGCATAGTCTAAGTGTAGCTAGACATCTCTGATTCCTGCTACCACATGCACTCATGGACCCATATATGATAAACCTGAGGCTCAGAGAGAGAATCAGTGACCTCTGAGGTGACACAAGCAGTTAGGGCAAAGTCTGGACTGATCTGGTCTGACAAGATGTAGTAGGGAAAACTCAGATTCAGAGTTTTCCTTTTTTCTCTGTATCGGAAGTATGAGTGTATTTAATGACTGATTAGTGTTTCCTTGGGAGAAGAAGATGGCAATCCACTCCCGAGGCAATCCCGAAACAGCCATCGAAAACCCTATGAGGTTCGATATGAGTCGGATACGACTCGACGGAACCTAACAACAAGTGTTTGCTAGCCTATGGCCATACCACCCTGGCATCCCATCCATCTCATCTCGGAAGCTAAGCAGGGTCAGGCCTGGTTAGGCCTTGGATGGGAGACCACTGGGAATACCAGGTGCTGCCGGCCTGGGAGAAGGACCAGCAGTCCACTCCTGAAACAATCAGCCACCAAAAACCCAATGAACAGCAGAGAAGCACCGACATAGTGTTGGGCATGGCACAGTGTCTGGTGGTGTTTTGTTCTGTTCTACATGGGGTTGTTTGAAGTCAGACCTGACTCAACAGTATCTACCAATAAGTGTTTCCCAAATGCAGGTTTTGAAGAGATGGGCACTAATTGATTCATTCAATCATCCACTTCCCAAATGTTTACTGAGTACATATTTGTGTTTATGTCCCATGCTAGGCATTGGGGCTATTCCAGGACACAAAAACAACCTGGCAATCAACATATGAAAAGAGGCTTCAAGCTGGGTGCTGTGGCATGCACCTGTAATCCCAGCAACTCGTGGCTGAGGCAGGAGGATCACAAGTTGCAGGCCAGAGGCAGCCTGTGCAACTGGGCAAGACCTTGTCCCAACGCAAAAAATATAAATGGGGCTGAGGGTGCAGCCCACTAGTAGAGCACCTGTCTAGCATGTGCAAGTCCCAGGGTTCAAAATCCTCCCGAAGGCCCAAGTACTGCAAAAAATAAACAACAAAATGAAAAACAAATAAAAAAAAAAGGAAAGAAAAGATACTCTGCATCATGTCATCAGGAAAATGCCAATTAAAACAGCAATGGGATGCCACATTGCACTTGCTAGAATGGCCAAAATCCAGAACACTGGCACCACAAGCTAGCAGGGGATGCAGCAATGGGATCTCTCATTTGGTGCTGATGGGAATGCGAAATGGTATA
This sequence comes from Pedetes capensis, assembly GCA_007922755.1. NCBI lineage: Eukaryota > Metazoa > Chordata > Mammalia > Rodentia > Pedetidae > Pedetes > Pedetes capensis. Next base: position 133,740 of record VMDO01002893.1, on the reverse strand, counting down.
TTTTACACTTCCCATTTTCCACTTTGGAAGACAGTTTGGAAGCTTCTCAAAAAAGTAAACACATTCTTACCATGTGATCTAATAATTGAGCTCTTTGGTATTTATTCAAATGAGTTGAAAATTTATGTCCTCTCGAAAACCTGCACCCAGTGTGTTGGTGGGATAGTGGTGGGCAGAGCTGCCTTCCAAAAACCTGCACTGAAATGTTTACAGCAGCTTTATTCATAGTTGCTGAAACTTGGAAACTACTAAGATGTCCTTCAGTAGGTGAATGAATAAACTGTGGTATATCCAGACAACAGGATATTATTCAGCAGTAAGACAAAATGAGCTATCAAGTCATAAAAAGACATAGATGAACATTAAATGCATATTGCTAAGTGAAAAAAGCCAGTCTGAAAAGGCTTTATACTGTGTGTTTCCAACTATATGACAATCTGTAAAAGGCAAAACTATGGAGACAGCAAAAAGCTCAATGGTTGCCCAGGGTTGGGGGGAGGGAGGGATGAACAAGTGCAGCCCAGGGGACTTTTAAGGCAGAGAAACTACTCTGTATAATTCTATAATGGTGGATACATTTTTATACGTGTCCACACCCACAGGATGGACAGAACCAAGAGTGAATTCTCATGTAACCTATGGATTTTGGGTGATAATGATGTCAGTAAAAATGTTCAGCAATTTTAATAAGTGTGCCCCGCTACTGAGGGCCATTGTCAGTGGCCAGGGGTATACGGGAAATCTCAACACCGTGTGCTCGATTTGGCTGCAAATCTAAAATTGCTCTAAAAGTGAAGTCTATTAAAAACAAACAAAAACCACCCCAAGCTAAACCTGGTCTCTGTGCTCATGAGGCTTACAGCAAGACCTCCCCCAGCAGCCACAAGCACAGGGACAATAAGGAAAGAGGACAGACAGCTAGGGAGGTACTCTGTGCGGGGGAGATCAGGAGATCAAGTGCCTGGGGCTGGGGACCCCAAGGAGCAAGGGAGCAAGAAGGCTTCAGGCCTGCTGGAGACACACAAAAGTCCAGCACTTACAGCTTTTCAGCGAAAAGGAAATGGAGGCTCTGAGGAGCTACAGGACTTGGCCAAGGTCAGCTCAGGGCTTGGCTAGACCAGCCTTGGTGGTACAGTCCTTGTAAAAGAGGGTCAGCAACAAGGGCCCCTAAACAAGCTAGGGTGAGGACACCCAGCAGGAAAGGTTTATAGCCTCACAGGGAAGGCTGAAGGCCTGCACCTGTCACCTCTCCTCTGGTTAAGCCAGAGAATCAGCAGCTCATTAAAAATCAAAAAGGAAGTAATGATGGGAGGGTAGGAGAAGAGATACTTAAACCATTCATCAGATATATGTTTTAATTCCTTTCTATGCATCAGGACTGCGCTGCAGTCTCTGAGGTCCTGAGTTCAATTCCCAGCACCACAAGAAAATAGGAGAAGGACCTGGCAATCCACTCCCAAGGCAATCCCGAAACAGTCAGCCATTGAAAATCCTATGAGGGTTGCTATGAGTTGGATATCGACTCGACGGCACCTAACAACAACAACAATATGCATCAGGTATGAATATTCCACAATGTGGGGTGGGATATGGCAGGGTAGGAGCAGACAAGGCACCTGCCCAAGGTACACAGCTGATATTCTATGGGGAGAAGCCTGATGATAAACAAGTGAACAAGCAAATGAATGAGACTATGCACAAAGGGACTCACATTTTTTTTTTTTTCCGGTAATGGGGGTTGAACCCAGGGCTTCGCACTTGCATTCTCTGCAAGTGCTGGACCACTGAGCTGCACCTGCAGCCCATTTTTTTTTTTACTTTTTGAGACAGGGTCTCGATAAGTTACGCAGACTGCCTCTGGTCTTGAACTTGCGATCCTCTTGCTTCCGCCTTCTGAGCTGCTAGAATTATAGGTGTGCACCACCGCACCCGGCTGGGACTCACACTTTTGAGAAACCAGAGCAAGATATAAAGTGTGGGAGAGAATGCTTTAAAGGGATGTCTGTGAAGAGATGACATTTAAACAAGGACCTGAAGGAGGACAGGGAGCTAGCAATGCGGAAAGATCTGGGAATGTAGTTGGCAGAGGCCATAGCTAATATGAAGGTTTGGGGGCTGGAATGAACCCAGTGCAGTCAAGGACCAGGAGGAAGGTGTCTGTGGCTGGATGGGAGTAAGGAGAGCGAGAGGAGGTGAGATCAGGGAGGCGCAGGCTGACGCAGAGGGTTTGTCTTGCTGCATAAATCCTCTTCCTGTCCCTGCAGCGTGCCTACTTGCCTACTGGTGTTGAGCTTGCCTTCCGCCCAGTTACTAGTGCTTACATGACTCAGGTCTGTGGTAAGCCCCTTATGCCCATTATCTCAGTTCACAGCCACAAGAGACTGTAGGAGGACTCAGGCTGCAGTAACAGCCCTTGCTCAGCTTTTGTCAGTGGCCAGCTCTGTTTTCCTAGACAGCACTATTGTCTCAGCAAGTGGGATAAACCCCAGCAACTCTCCTCCTGTCGGGTGCATCCCACATTGTAGGGGTGATCAAAGAGGCCTAGGATTAAAGCTGGGTTCTCAGGCTGGAGTCCCCATGGGGGCCGACTGGGCTGGTGTGAGGCTTTGATCAACAAGTGCCTCTGGAAAGACATGACAAAAAGCTCAAATCCAATTTCCTGTGGAATCCGCTTGGGAGCTAGATGAGGAGAGCAAAGGAAGAAAACACTGACTGTTCTCTCTCGTAATGACCTTGGTTGCTATCCTTCACTCAACCAGTAATTATTGTGCACCTATTGTGTGCTGGGCCTGAGAGGGTCCTCAGTTTAGCTTCACCTGGTTGAGAGGAGCGTGAGCTGAAATCCTTGGGACTTGGGGGGGGCCCTTTTTGCAAATTCCCCTACCCTGAAGGAATGCCAGTTTTCTGATTTCGCAACAGAGAGAAGTATGTGCTGACAGAGAAGAAAATGCTACATTCCTGCTTATTTGTAGCTCATGCTCTAGAGAGGGAAACCAACAGAAACCTGCTCTAAAAAAAATCAAGCAAATGGAGCTGGGACTGCTAGTTGGTATCTTAGTCAGCTGGCCAGGGAACTTCTGAGGTAGGACCTCTGATCTGTTTCCTGGGAGAATGGAGAGAAGTGTGCAAAGGTTTAGAGGATGAGCTTACTAGATTTGTTGTTGTTAGGCAGTGTCAAGGGTACAGCAAATTGGCAAAGGCCTCAATGTGAGGTGGTCGCAAACTTTGTGTTTCAAGAAGACAGCAAGGCCAGTGTTAACTGGATGGGAAGGAGAAAAGGCAAAGGGTGGAAGCTGGGCCTCACAGCTGTGGTAAGATTTCTCACAGGTTATTCTAATCTAAAGGGAAGCCACAGGTGAGCCCAGCCCTTGTGCAAGTGCTATGGAGGCACATAAAAGAATCCTGCAACATAATGCAATCACATCAATACTGTGTGTATAAGAGGCATAAGGCTATTCATAGCAACATTATTCACAATAGCTGAAAGGTGGGAACAGCCCAAATGTCCATCAATGGATGAATGGATAACAAAATGTGGGAGAGCCACACAATGGAATAGTATTCAATCTTCAAAAGGAATGATGTTTTGATATATGCTACAACACGTATGAATCTTGAACATATAAGTGAAATAAGCCAGACACAAAAGGACAACTATTACATGATTCCACTTATATGAGGTGCTCAGAATAGCCAAATTCGTAAATCAGAAAGAATGATGGTTGTTGCTGGGGGTGGGGTCAGAATGGGGAGTTACTGTTATATGGGGACAAAGTTTCAGTTTGGGGTAATAAAGAAGTGGACAAGGATCATAGTGATGGTTGCATAACAATGTGAATGTTCTTAATGCCACTCAACTGTACACTTAAAAATGGCTAAAATGGTAAGGTAAATTTTGTTGTTAGGTGCTGTCCAGTTGTGGTCCCACTCATAGTGACCCTACGTACAATAGGCGAAACACTATTGTTAGTGCTTCTCTGCTATTCATAGGGTTTTCAATGGCTGATTGTTGTTTTGGGAGTGGGTTGCTGGGTCCTTCTCCCAAGCCTACAGTACCTGGTGCTCCCAGCGGTCTCTCATCCAAGTACTAACTAGGTCCAAACCTGCTTAGCTTCTGAGATCTGACGGGATCAGATGCCACAGTGGTGAAATTTATATTATGTATATTTTAGTACAATAAAAATATATTTTCAAAGCTGGGTGCACCAGTTATCCCAGTGACTCAGGAGGCTGAGACAGAAGGATCATGAGTTTGAGGATAGAGGCAGCCTGTGCAACTTAGCTAAAACCTATCTCAAAATAAAAAATAAAAAAGGGGTGGGGTGCAGCCCAGTGGTAGAGCACTTGCCTAGCATGAGCAAAGCCTTGGGTTCAACCCCCAGTACTGCAAAAATATATATTTGTTAAATATATATGTCAAAAAGACATAGAACTAGTATCTAGAGATAAAAGAGTGGGCATTCTAGGCAGAAATAAGTGCCAAGGTCTTGAGGCAGGAATACCTGGTGTGCTCTGAGGGATGGTAAGGAGGCCAATGTGGCTGAGCACAATGGCAACAGTAAGGGGCAAGGGTTAATCATATATGGTCTCGAAGGATTTTGCAGTTCCTTATAGGAACCTGGGGCTGGGATTTAGTTCAGCTGGTAAGAGCGCTACGCTGCAGTCTCTGAGATCCCGAGTTCGATTCCCAGCATGGCAAAAATGGGAGAAGGACCTGGCAATCCACTCCCAAGGCAATCCCGAAACAGTCAGCCATTGAAAACCCTATAAGGGTCGCTATGAGTTGGATATCGACTCGATGGCACCTAACAACAACAACAATATAGGAACCTAGTGGCAGCCTGGAATGCACAGGAGGGATCTGAACAGTAACCCTTGTTAAAACAGGCTCATTCTGCCTGCTGCATTCTTTAACTGAAGCCTCATTTGCAAATGGGTCTAAGAAGGGCAGCTACCTCCTAGGTAATTGAGCACCAAGAGGGAATGCATGTCCAGGTAAGTAAAGGTTTCCATTATGTTGTAAGGAAAAAAAGAAAAAAAAAAAAAAAAATCCACAGTCCCTGAAGAGCTCAGGGGTGATTTTGTGGAAGTGGCAGTTCACCTGGACATGGAGGATGGAGGTGTCCACTGACATGAATGAAGAGGAGAGGGATTTCTGGGTGCCAGGATCTGCATGGTCAACACCTCACCAAGGAAAACCCAAAGCAAGCAAAGAGCTGAGAAGGCAGGGAAGAGTGAGGAGAGGTTTGATTAGCCCTTGGAGTTGGCCACAAGTGTGGACTCTAGAGCCCAGGTGGGCCAAGCCTTGGGGGTTTCATAACAGACAAGACACAAGCTGTGGTGCCAGGAAACCGAACCTTCTTTGCTTAGCCTGGAGCTGGAAGAACTGGGAGGCCAGAGCTGCCAGCTGGCTGGTCCAGGGCCAGGGACCGAAGCAGAGAATAAAGAGGGTACGGAAGGGGGCCGCAGAGAGGAAGGCACTGAGGAGGGGCCTTCGTTCCCCTGCATCTGGGAGGAAGCAGTTTAGTGACAAGCACTGGGAGGTCCAGGAGGAGCCGCAGGCTTCCCAGTGGGGGTCCAACTCCCGGCCCTCCCGGGCCGAGTTTCTTCAGGGCCCCCACCCAGCCTTGCTTACTCTACCTAGACTGGATGACTGCATTTCCTGTTTCAACTTCCAGGCGTCCTGGAGCCTGGCACAGGGTCTGGCACAAAGTTGGCGCTCTTTGGTGGTTTATTGGGTGGCTGAACAGAAGACAGAAATGGATAAGAAGTTTCGGGAAAAGCTCCCTGCGCTGGGTGTCCAGAAGCACGGGTAGGACTGGAAGGCATTCCAGCTCCAAGAGAGTTGGACTTGGGTGAGAAATGGCCCTGCAGAGAGGCTCTGGTCACTTTCCTGCGGGGTTTGCAGGGACAACAGACAGGTGACGGGCAGACATAGCACTACACAGTTTACCGAAGGTAGTCAGGGGTGTCCGAGAGAAAGAGAACCTGGGTGGAACGATGGGCACAGCTGTGGCCCCATTACAAGGTTGAGAACTCTGAGAACCCGCGGTTGAGCCTTAGAGAGCGGAAACTCCAGCCCCGGGGGCTCAGGCACGATCCGTGCATTCCCCGGACTTGCAGCCTCCCAAGCTGCAGCGGTGGCTGCCCGCGGGGCGCTGGGGCCCCGCGCGCCCTGGGACGCGCATACACACTTCTACCCCCAGCACCCAGCCAACACCAGTTAGCGCCCAACTCCCCAACTCAGGCACTTTTGCCGAGCGCCAGTGGGCGGGGCCGCGCTGAGGAGCGGGGCGCACCATCGCAGCCCGAGGAGGGTACCCAGGGCAACACCGCGCCGCCCGGCGCCGCACCGGAGAGGCTCGGGACGCCCGCGTGAGAGCGGAGGCTGCAGAGCCCAGCATTCCGCAGCCGACTCATGTGAGGATGGCGCGGGGCGCGGGGCCCGGCGGGACTCGGCGACGGTTGTGGCAACACCCCCGTGGCGGCGGCGCTGTGGCGGCGCCCGGCTCCCTGGCAGGCGAGCGGCGGAAGTGCCGCGGAGTTGGAGCGGGGCCGGCGCCGCGGCCGCTGCTGCTCGTTGAGCTGCTGCCGCCGCCGGGCGGACGGGCGGACACGCGGAGCGGGGGGCGGCGCGGCGGGGCCGGCGGTGCGCGGCGGGGCTGACCGGCCCCGATGAGGCGGAAGGAGAAGCGGCTCCTGCAGGCGGTGGCACTGGTGCTGGCGGCCCTGGTCCTCCTGCCCAACGTGGGGCTTTGGGCGCTGTACCGCGAGCGGCAGTCCGACGGCACCCCCGGGAGGGCAGGGGCGGCGGTGGCGGTGCCCGCGGCGGCCGGACAGGTGAGTGCCTCACTTGCTGCGGGGCTGGGAACAGCCCCTCGCCGAGTTCACTGCCAGTCCTGTCTGTCTCTTTAGAGGCACGCGGAGTCTGCGCTTCCCATTTTCCGGATGGGAAAATTGAGGTTTAGGGAAGGACAGGAACTGGTCCAGGGTCCCTATCCAGTCAAGGAAAGAGCCGGAATTAGAACCCAGTACCGTGGTGTCCAGTCTGAGACATTCTTTTTGTACTTACCCTCCTCCTTTCTGTGGCCGTCTGGTATTTCCTGCCCTCTTTCTGCGCTCTCTTTCTTGGAGGATACAATCAGCATCGCTGTGTCCCAGCCCGATTCCTTCTCCCGGTAGGAATGGAGATGGTGTCCACATCTTCTCTGTGTTCGTGTCCCGTCCTCCACCCCCATTCGATGTTCTACTGAGGTAGGTCCCTTTACTGTTTAGCCATCAGCACGGGGATACCAGGGCCTCACAATTCTCCGCTGCTCCCTCCCCCCAGCCTCTTCCTTTTCATCTTGTGGATTCCTGAGAGGTAAAGAGATCATGCTTTCTTGAAGCTTCAGGTCCAAGGAGGTGGGGTGGGGGTGACTTCCTGGTCATGGAAGAACTTGCCACCTTTGACCTCCTTCCTGGGAGTCCAGAAGGTGGAGGCTCTGTTGAAGGTACCCCCTACACACAATGTCCCAGAGTTATGGGTGCCCAGTTCTGAGAGGATGAAATACTACATGACTTCCTTATCTCATCCAAACTGATTAGATGTGGTGTTTCTTGCAGCCAAACCATGTATTGTAATTGTGTCTGTCTCTTTTGAACTCACCTGTGCCCATTTGTGCATGAGTGTGTGTGTGTGTGTGTGGGGGGGGGTGTATTTGGACTTGCAGCCTCCTGACAGCAGCTCTGTCACTGCACTCCGACCCTCCCAGCCCCTGGCAAACATAGCCATGCTTGAACTGTTTCATATAGTGGGACATTTCAGATATGCTTACTTTCCTTAGTCCCATGGGAAATGGGTCAGACTTGGCTAATTGTTGGCTTGCCTTGAGGGAAGACACTTTTTGAGGTTGATGGGTTTCCTTTCTTTTCCCAGTATCAGGCTGCTGTCTGCATTCTGGCATCTTAAGCACAGAGGTCTCTCTGCTACCGGGCTGATCAATTTGAGTGTTAATTGTAAAACATCCCAGAGGATCTTTCTGGTGGATCTTACTGTTCAGAAACTAAGGAAAGTTAGGAAACTCCTTTCTTCAACCCCTGTTTCAAATGCTGATGGCCACCTTAGACCTCTCTCCATTGAGTTCTGTACCTGTGTGGGTTTTTCCTACCCTTTACCTGCATCAGGGTCAGGAGGACAGGGTTCTGGCCTCAGCTCTACTGTTAACTTGCTGTGCGTGTGGGTCACCTCCAGTCTCCCTCTCTGAGCCTTACTGTCTCCATTTGTAAAATGTAATTGTTGGTCCATTGCCACAATGCTGTGATCCTATCAATGAATCAGTGGGGAGTACAATGGGCCGCTTCTTTTTCCTTTCCTGAGATTGGATCCCTTGTGGCATCCCTAGCTTGCAGCTTTTACTGGACACAGCCTGAAGGGCCAAGGGGGGTGTGTCCTGCCCCAGTGCAAACTCCTGAGGACTAGCCATTGTTGTTGTTAGGTGTCATGGTGTGTCAGACTCATAGCGACCCTATGTACAACAGGCAGTATTGTTAGTGCTTCTCTGCCAGGGGCTGGGAGGGTCGGAGTGCAGTGACAGAGCTGCCGTCAGGAGGCTGCAAGTCATAGGGTTTTCAAAGGCTGATTTTTTTTTGTGAGTGGGTTGCCAGGTCCTTCTCCCAAGCCTACAGTCCCTGGTGTTCCCAGGTGGTTCCCCATCCAAGTACTAACTAGGCCCGACCCTGCTTAGCTTCTGAGATCTGATGGGATCAGATGCCACAGTGGTACAGCTGTAGGTGTGGACTTGCCATAGCCAAGTCTAAAATAGCCCTTGACATCCTGCCTGTGCCTGGAGAAAGCCCTCATATTTCATTTACTATAGATGCCAGAGATGTCCTGATTTTCATTTTCTATAGACCAGATGTGTAGGGAGAAGGTCAAAGTTAACTGCCAGTTTGGCCTGAGCTTTCAAAGTAAATTACTCCTTTGTGCAGGAGGGTATTTATGGAGTAAGGCAGCCTTTTGGGCAGAGGGAGATGGGAGCAACAGCTGGGTGTTACTCAGAGCCTCTAACTGAAATGGACAGAGGCTCCCCTGGGCAGCTCTAGTTCTTATTCATTTCTTTTTCTGTGAACTGGCACAAAGGGGAGGAGGAAGTGGTGAAGGGGTTTGGTGTGGGGGTGGTGGGGAATGGGTGCCAACTGATGGCTCCTGCTTTAAAGAAAATCTCTGCTTCCTGAGGGTAGCAGAAGGGAGCTATTTCTCCAACGATTGGCTTTTCTAGGTGCTACAGAAGTCACCGTTCATCTGCTGCCTTCAGGGATACCTGCCAAGTCTCCACACAGCCCCATTGTGTTTCACGCTCCCGCAGATGCAGAGCCGAGGGCTTGGCCCCCAGTCCCTTGTCTGAATGTCAGCTGGCCTTGAAGGAAGAGGCTGACTTCTTCCATCCTTCATCCCAGTGTCCTGAAACGTGCACGCCACACATTAGGCTGTGTCTGGGAAATCTGGCATTTGGAGCACACACAGCTGTTTCGACAGGGCTGACCAGTTCTGAGCTCAGCCTGTCACTGTAATTGTTGAGAACCATCCCAGAGCACCTCGTTGATCTTTCTGGTAGGAATAACTGCCAGGCTCTGGAGGGAAGGCTGACAGAACTTTATCTAAATGAAAAATATGTTCCTTATGGACTTAAGGGAAGTTTCTTTTGAGGGTAACAGAGCCTCTGTTTGAGCAGTCCGCTAACTCTGTGATTTCTCCACTGGATTGAAGAATAGAGTTCCAGATTAAGAGCATTTATCTTCTGCTGGAATGTAAGTGTACACAGCTGCCATGCTAGCTCATCCTGGTGTACCTCTGGAGCGGGGCAAGGTGTCTGATTTGTAAAGGACTTGCAAGGCTTCTAGGATTTCAGCATTCTTCTGGTCAGACAGCTGGCTACTTGGAAAGGTGCAGAACCGATCAAGAAAGCCAGCCTTGAAGTTATCTTTCTTTTAACTTGTGGCTTCCTCCTGTTCCTATCCCCAATCTGCCTAATATCTTGGTTTAATTCTAGAATCTGTTTCGTATTCCAGGCTTGGGAAGTGGTTAGAAAAGCTCACATTAGGAAACTTAATGCAGTCCCACCCTGTTTCTGAGCCATAATCTCTGATGAGAAATGACTTCATTGGATAATAACATCTGTGGAATTGAAATTGGTGGGGTAATGCAATACTAATGATTTTAATTTTCAAGTATCAGAAGTTTTTCTCATTGTGTCAGAGTTGAATTTTATTCTTAAAACATCCAGAAATCAATCCTCCCCCTGCCACCACCATTCCCTACCCCCCAACTTTTCCTGGTTAGCAGAAGCCTGCCCATCAGAAACTTAAGAACCGTAGAAATGTAGCCTGGAATGATTCCTTTAATTTTCCACAGAGGGGCTGGTATCCTTTAGATTGCCAATCACGACTCTTGTCTACTTGCCCAGGTGAAATCTGATGCCACTAGGGAAGGGTGGATGATATCCCAGAGTAAATCTGCCTCCTTGCTTTCTACCCCTCCTGGCCACAGTGTCTGCTGAGGAGCCTCACTGGAAAGCCTGGGAAGAGAGGCCTGGCTTCTGATCTTTTCTCCTCCCTTAGCTCAGTTAGAGTCACTATGTGATCTCAGGAAAGTGTTTCAGCCTCTCTGTGCCTTGGATCCCTTATCTGCAAAGTGAATTTAGATTCAGAAAGGGGAAAGGCAAATGTGTATAATAATGGTGCCTCCTCTCCCATGGCTGGGCAGACATTGCTAATCAATCTCTTTCCTACTAAGCCTAGACTTGGCTCAGATTGTTTTTCAGCACTGCTATTAGAGTGGAGTTAATGGCATTAGAATTATTTTGTGAGGCAGGGAGTAGATATTTTGTTCGGGCTTTTCTAATTCTAACATCTTGGGGGCCTAAGTTTGGAAGCATGTATTGTTACTGTCTGGACAATATACCTCTGCATGTAACTTGTGATGAGGCCCCAACTTGAGGGTTTGTTCATATCCTAATGCCTTCTTTTAGGCTGTAGTCTAGAAATGTTCAGCCTTTAATCTGTTGGCTCCAGTGACAGAAAACAGATATTAGAAGCAGGAATGAAGAATCAAAGGCTTATTTAAAAGATAACCACTAGCTTGCTAATTGTGCCTTGTCCACAGCCAGCTCATACACAGAGATGGCTGGGATGTCATCATTGTGATTGTGTAAAAAAGCATCTTGAGACAAACTTGGCATCTGGAAAATTGTCCCTATGGCAGCAAAATGCTCCTGGGGATGTTTGAGTGGCTTCTGTATTTTGCATAATTCTGACCCTCTGTGTCTTATGTATTTTTCAGAGCTGGTAAGGGAAGGACTTGAGTACAAGTTTTGCTTCTCCAGAGTACCACTAATTTCATGTCCAGTGGCATGGGGAAAGGAGGTAGCCATTCCCGTCTGCTTTCGCATGGCCAAGAAGTGCATCATCTCCTCTATACCTGGAAATTTCCTTTTTTCTTTTTTTCTTTTCTCTCTCTCTCTTTCTTTCTTTTTTTTTTTTTTTTTGGCAGTATTGGCGAATTGCTTGCAGCCATAGCCCTGTGGCATCTGATCCCGTCAGATCTCGGAAGCTAAGCAGGGTCAGGCCTGGTTAGTCCTTGGATGGGAGACTGCCTGGGAACACCAGAAGCTGTAGGCTTGGGAGAAGGACCTGGCAACCGACTCCCAAAAATCAATCTGCCATTGAAAACCCTATGAACAGCAGAGAAGCACTGACAATAGTGTTTCCCCTGTTGTACAGAGGGTGGCTATGAGTCGACTCGATGGCACCTAACAACAACAACAACAACAACATTAAACCTAGGGCCTCACACATACTTTTGCTGAACTTACAGCCTAATTTTTTACCTTTTATTTTGAGACAGGGTCTTGCTGAGTTATGCAGGTTGCCTCTGTCCTCAAACTTGTGATCCTCCTGCCTCAGCCTCCCATGTTGCCCAGATTACAGTTGTGTACCGCTGCTCAGCTATTTTATGTACATATTTTTTTGAGTCAAGGTCTTCACTGTGTAGCCCAGGCAGACCTCGACCTTGAGGTCCTCCTGTCTTGGGCTCCCATGTTGCTGGGATTATAGGCATGTGCCCTGCACCCAACTTCCACCTAGAAATTTCTTGAGACAGTGGTCTCTTCTAGCACATTTCATAAGGTTGGGCACTTGGAAGGCAGTCAGGATATGCTTGCTAAATGATTGAAAGTATTAGAGTAGGTGGGAGCTTCAGAAGTCCTGTAGTCCACTTCTTTGATTTTGTCTATGCAGACTGAGACAGGATCTCACAGGGGAATGCAGACCGGAGTACAGTCTCTCCATGGTCTTGGTTTACCATTCTTTTACTTTGTGGGCCAAGATTATCATGCTGAGTTTTGGAGGCCAATACTTAATGAGATCAGTTATCTGCTGCAACCCACCTGGCTTTGTTGCAGATCCATTTTTGTAAACTTTCTTTCCAATGTTTTGTATCTTTAAAGTCAGTAAAATAGATTAAACTTTATAGTTGCAAAAGGACTCAGCAGAGGAGTAGAGGAGTTTAAAGGGTGTGTGGCACTTGGCACTATTCCTGCTATCCGTGGAGAAAGGAGGTAATTGATCCTAAGAGCCACCCACATCCTACATCAGTTGTAAGTAACAGGATGAATTAAGGAGGCGGGTTGAAGTGAGTAAGGGAACACACAGCCTCCTGTGACTGCCTCTGTGACTGGCTTCAGGTTTGGTATGATCTAAGACCTGTGCGATTGTCCAGGCTCAGGCCCTTTTCCCTGGGTTCTTTTGCTTCTGACTTTCTCTGTGTGTTTGCCTTGTCTTAGCCTGAGCCCCCGTGGTAACAGAATATGAGAGCAGCTCCTTCCAACCTCACGTCCATACCTAGGTCCTAGAGGAGAATCTATCTCCTCTGGCTGCCTGTGATTTCTGTAGGTCTTACTGGTCCAGTTTGGCTCTAATGTGCTCAGACCTGCTCAAATCCACCTGTTAGGTGGACGAGCTCTGCTGGTTGACTGAACATCTCCTGGAGCTGGGGGAGGAGTCAGCCACCTGGAGCTCCCCAGAGAAGAATCAATGTGCTCTGCCATGGGGAGGAGGGCAGAGATCTTGAGGAGAAGCCAACAGATGTCCTCTCCATGCCTGGGCAGTAGTCAATGCCTGGGGGTGTCCTTGGTCCTGGAGAAAACGCCCCTTTGCCCCTGGTTGTGTTGTTGACCCTGGAGCCTGTGGCTCTGCCTGCAGCTGCAGTGCCGACTGCATGGCCTCAGTTCTTGCTGAGGAGCTGGGACCAACACTGGCCAGAACACCACGGAGGGCAGGGCTGAGGACAGCCGAAAGCTACCTGCCTTTCACCTTCCTCCCTGTCCCTTCACAGATGTCTTGGGAGCTGCCCTTCTCCATGTACATAATAAGCTGGTTTGTTGAAATTCTTTCTCAAACTGAAAAAGAACTTCTATCTCTTCAGCTCTGACTTTTTTCTGCCTGGCCCTCTTAGCTGGAGGAGGCGGAGTGTTCATACTTTGGAAGCTGGCGGAAGCTAAACAATTCCGCTTGCTGTGATGGGTGGGTGTGTATTTATGCCTCTGTGCCTTTCTCTCCATGTGCCTCTCTCCTCTCCATGGATCCTGTTTGCTGCCCTCTGCTGAGTGGAGATAGGAGAAGGAAGGGGAACAGGAAGGCCAATGTGTTTTCTTCCCTTTGGTTTTGAGAGAATTCTGAGCTTTGATTGCTGAATTTTCTTCGCCTTTCTCAGGTGATGGAAGCTACAATTTAAAATGATGCTAATAAGAATGATGTTGGCATGGGTGATAAGAGGAGGAGGATGCTCATGGTTATAACAGAAGTTACCATTTATTTAGTACATACTCTGCCAAGCCCATTACCCTGATGTTGTTGTTAGGTGCTGTGAAGTTGTATCTGACTCATAGCAACCCTTATAGGGTTTTCAATGGCTGACTGTTTCGGGATTGCCTTGGGAGTGGATGGCCACGTCCTCCTCCCATTTTTGTGGTGCTGGGAATTGAACTTGGGACCTGAGACTGCAGAGTGGCGCTCTACCAACTGAGCTAAATCCTAGCCCTCCTATTAAATACTCATGGTGTAACAGATGGGAAGGGAGGAGGCACTGGAGCCCACTGAGATACAGGTACTGGACCTGGGTTGCACAGCCTGTAGCTGTGGAGTTGGCGTGGGAGGTGAGGAGGTCAAGGAATCTGTCTCCTGCCATGTCCCACTTCCCCCTCCCACAGAGCTGCTGAGGGATCCTGGATGTCTGGGCAGAGGGAACAGTATTGCCCCAGGACAGTCCTTTCTCAGTAACCCATGAGGTCACTTGGGTGAGGACACCATCGCCCCAGGATGGTGCATTTTGAGTGGCCCAGGAAGTCACTGGTGTGGCGTGACTTTGCAGGGACACCTTTGCCCTCTCCGCATTCCCCCTTGTTTGAGACCCTGCAAGAGCGTGCAGAGCTCTAGCTTTGGCTCCATACTGCTTGATTCAAATCCCCAGGCCAGGGCAGGTGTTTTGGCCTCTGCCTGGAGTTCCTTGTTTATAAAATGGAAGTAATGTTATCTGCTTAGGGGTGTCTTTTCGAGTTAAGTAAGTTGCTGCGACCAAAGTGCTGAGCCCACCTGCTTGGCACAGACTCTAACAGAGCCGTCAGTGTGGTGTGGGGCTGTGGGGACGGGCCTGTGCCTAACTTGGGAGGGATGTGTGTGCTGGCGCTGTGTGGAGGGGCTGTGTGGGCTGTGTGGATGGTCGGCCGCCACAGGACAGAGAAGTGGAGCTTGTGCTCAGTCTGATCCCTTGGGAGGAGGAGGCTGTGTCCCCAGAGACCTCTCTCCATACCCCTCTCCCTGACTCTGCAACCTGAAGCCATCATGGGGGCACCTTCCTGCTTTCCACCAGACCTTCCCACCCCTCTAGCTTCAGCTCATCATCTGTTGCCTCCAGGAAACGTGCTTTGGTTGTTTTGGCCCCAGGAATCGCCCCGTGTCTTAGTTCCCTGAGTCTTCCTCATCTGCCCACGTAGTTCAGAGGCCCTCCCGGGCGAGAGCTGCCTGGGTGAGCACCTTCCCGGTGACTCTTTCTCTTCCAGCCAAGTAGCTTCTGTCTGCTCACTCTGGTTTGCCCAGCCTGGCTGCTGAGGGTCTGAGAGCAGAGGGAGCCATATGGCCATGCTTAGTAACACGGGAAGTTCAGGCCTATGGCCTGCTTCTTCCAGAGCCTGCTTTCAGGGAGCAGAAGAGGGCTGGAGGGGGCTAAGGGACACACATTTAAATTTGACGGGGGTCCAAGCAGGAGCCTCTTTCTTCTAGCCTCCTCCTTCCCCAGGGGCCCATGCCTCTGTCCCCTGGAGTGCTGTTGTGCAGCCTATGTGCCTGGGCTGGCCTTTGCACCTACTATATTGCCACTCAGTGCCTGCAGGGAGCTCTTAGGGCCTGTGCATAGGTGCAGTGCCAGCGGGCCAGCTTTCATCCAGAGCTGGCCTGGGTGCTTCCTTTCTGAGTCCCTCTGGCCAAGCTCGAAGCCTCGCTTTCCTGTGCCACCTGCCACCTGCCGCCTCTCCAGGATGGGGCTCTGCCTTCCTTCTGTGGGACCAGGGGTCTCTGTGAACTGGGAGGGCAGTCTGGCCTTGCAGAGACTCCAGAGGCTCCCCCTTGAGCTGGTGGGAGCAGAGGGCCAGCTTGTGATTGGGAGCCAGCCCAAGTGGTGGCTAGCCCCACCCTGCCACTTGCCCCATGCGAGGCCTGGGGGCCATCATGCTCCTTCTCCCAAGGTGAGCAGTTATGTGACTCCTGCTTCAGGGCATCCTGGGGGGACGCAGATGCAACGATTGAGGTCCAGATGGGTGAAGTGCCACATCCAGGGCACCCCAGCTAGGAAGGGATGGACGCTAAGACGCTTCCCTCTGCCACAGTGGGCAGCTGAAACGCCTGATCCTTAATGAGCTGGTGAGCCCATCCCCTCTCCCTGGATTTGAGAAGGCCACTGTGGGGGGCTGTCATGAGGACCCAGGAGCCTCCATCTTCAGTTAGCTGCAGTTGGCTCCAGAAAGCTCTTCCTGTAGCCAGGTGCCTGGTGATGGTGATGGGGAAGGGGTCATAGCCTGTCCCCTGTGCTGCCAGGGGCCACACTGGCAGCTCCCGCAGCCAGGCTTGGCAGGGTGGTGTGGTGTGGGTCCCTCTGTGAGGTGCAGATGTGGAACCTGGTAGACTGGGAGCCACTGCAAGAAGAGGTTTCTTAAAGGGTGGTTGTTGTTAGGTGCCATTGAGTCGGGTCTGACTCATAGTGACCCACATAACTGATTGTTTTGGGGATGAGTGGATTGCTATATCCTTCTCCCATTTTTGCAGTGCTGGGGATCAAACCCAGGTCCTCAGAGAGTGCGGAGCAGTGCTCTACCAACTGAGTTAAACCCCAGCCCTTCTTAAAGGATTGTTGTTGTTAGGTGCCATGGAGTTGGTGTCTGACTCATAGTGACCCTACGTACAACAGGTGAAACACTATTGTTAGTCCTTCCCTTCTATTCATAAGGTTTTCAATGGCTTTGTTTTTTGGGAGTGGGTTGCCAGATCCTTCTCCCAAGCCTACAGCATCTGGTTTCCCCAGGTGGTCTCCTATCCAAGTACTAGCCAGGCCCTACCCTGCTTAGCTTCCGAGATCTGACAGGATCGGATGCCACAGTGCTATGGCTTCTCTTAAAGGGAGCAGGTTGGAAATGTCTGGCAGGGTTGGAAAAGTGAATTCCTGCTGTTCCTTGTGTTCTCAACTGAAAACTGTTATTTTTTGCATGTTTCCTCCAGAGTATTGATCAGAGTCAGCTGCTGACAGTTAAAGAGAGTGTGTGTGTGTATGTGTGTGTGTGTGTGTGCGTGCACGTGCATATGTGTGTGCAGTTTATTTGTGAAATAACCAGTTTCTAAATTGGCCACTCAACTTTAGCAAAAACTTGATGATTATGCCTTGGAGCACCAGACGCTGCAGTTTGGATTCCTGGCTATTTTATTGATAACAAGTCTTAGTAACTGTTTCCCCCACCACACACAAGATACTCTTTCATTTATTTGACCTATACAACAACAACAACAAAGAACCTTACGAGTACACCAAGACAGAGGTTGCAAACCAGTGCCCTGTGGGCCAGATGTGGTCCACACATGTGTTTTATGTGGCTCTCCCAGTGCTGGTCCTTAGATGGTTGGATGTCTTTAGGTTTTTACTTATTTGGGGGAGGGGTTTGAGGCTGGATCTTGCTATGCAGCCCAGGCTGGCCACGAACTCAAGCACTGGGATTACTGATGTGCACGACCAGGCCCAGCTAGATGTAAATGTACATTCCTAGTAGTTAAACATTTAAGTAGTTCATATTTTTAGGGAAAAAATTCTTATCTCTGGTTTTTTGGGAAAAATGAGAAAGTCTAGCAGCTGCACCTATGTTCCAGTATCATGAGTATTTGCTGGATCTGAATAGCCGCTGCGCCCTGTGGACAGACCCCACTCCCCAGTTGGCCTCCGCCCCTGCCACCCTGCCTGGGCTCAAACCTGGGCACTTCACCCTTTGGCAAGCAGCCTGGCTTCGGGAGACAGAGTTAGGAGCCTAGCTTTGTCATCTGAAAACTCACTTGGTTCTCTTTGTCTCTAGTGGAAGCAGGGCAGGGCTTGTGGCACCCACTTTGTTGTTGTTATTGTTAGGTGCTGTCTAGTCACACCTGACTTATAGAGACCCTCACAGGGTTTTATGGCTAATTGTTTAGGAATTGCTTCGGGAGTGAATTGCCACGTCCTTCTCCCATTTTTTTGCGGTGCTGGGAATCAGGCTCCGGACCTCAGAGACTGTGGAGTGGTGCTCTACTGAGCTAAATCCCAGCCCGGCGCCCACTTTACAGACCTGAAAACTGAGGCTTAAAGGGTGTAAGTGACACAGATAGTCACAGAGCCGTTGGTTTGAGGCACAGCCTTCTGACTCTAAGTCATTTTTCAGAGCAACAAAAAAAAAGTGATTACTTGGAAATATATTATCCTCGGCTGCTGAACTGACTCAAATTTACATTCTGAGCCTTGCTGAAAATGAGCTGTCTGCAAAGCCATCTCCCTTGTGTCCCCCTGCCTCCAGGCCTCTGAATGTGAGGTCCTCTGTGTCTGACGAGGCTTGTTGTGCTGGGCCAGGGGCTGCTCTGGGTTCTCTGGCAGCCGTGTGGATTCCGGGTTCCCTCAGTTTTCTGCCTTGTGCCTCCTGGAGTGTCAGGCAACTCCAGAATATGCGTCCCTGTGATTGGAGGAGTGTTCCGACCTGGCACTGGGACAGGAGACAGCTTTTCCAGCAGATATGGCTCTCCCCTGGTCTGAAGGGAGCTCAGACGACACATCACGGGCATTTCTGGAAAAGAGAGCCCTGGTGCGGGTAGTTTGGGGCCCCAAGCTCACCAGGAGCACAGCCATGCGTGTTTCAGTGCAGGGCCTTTGGCCAGGGGTGGCTGCAGCTCTTCCTGTTCGGGAACCTTCCTTCAGAGGCTCCGGGGCTCTTGGTGCGGCGGTGTGAGGCACAGCTTGGGGTGGCAGCAGTCCTGGACAGCGTCACAGCTGCCTGCGAGGCCTGGCCCCACAGCAGTGATGGCTGTGACTGTTTATTTATAGAACTCTCACTGTGTGCCATGCACAGTGCCCATCTCCCCAGAACACAAAGACTCTTACTGTGTCATATTGCAGATGGGGAAACTGAGGCTCACGAAGCCTAAGGAACTTTCCAGGGCACCAGTCCTTGGCACTCCCATCTCTGACCCTTGGGCTGTGCTCCTGGCTGCTACCATTGACGACCTCCTGGGACAAGTCCTGTGCCCTCTCTTGGCCTCCCTTTCTAGCCTGTAAAGTGGGAACTTAGCTTCCTGGCATGTGAGCAGAGTTTGGGGAAACGTGAGGTTTGACCCAAAGCTCTTCCTGGCTGCCCTCCCTTGGCTGTTGTTCTTCCGGGGGGGGGGGGTGAAGACAGGGTCTCTGGGCAGAGCCACCCTGGGGTGCATGGCTGCCTTCTCCCTCCCCCAGCCTGGATCTGCGGCTCCGTGTTTTCCTTGGCAGTGGGAGAGGCAGCTGACAGCTCTGACCACCCAAGCCCTGCCGGGGAACAGTGGGGCACATTAAGAAAACTGCCAGGTGCCAAGCCAGAGCTATTAAAGGGACATTTGATTAGTTTTAATCCGAGTTGTCAGGCTTTGCTCCCTTTTTCTCTGTAGCAGTTAAGGGGCAAGAAAGCCGGGTGTGGCTTTTCTTGCTGGGCTTTGGGGTTCTCTACCCCTGTGGCATGAATCCACCTTTCCCTTTCTGCCGTCAGCCTCTCCTCAGTGTATCTCCGTCTCTCCACCAGCTCCCCCATCCCAGTCACTCTCAGCACATAAGATGCAAGGTGAGACCAAAAAAGATCTAAGCCTACCACTCTGGAGTGCACGGTTTCAGAGGGATCTTTTGTCCGTTCTCCCTCGCTCTTCCTCTGGACAAATGGGTGGCCATCTTTGGTTTGAACTGCTCCCCACCCCATGATGGGGAACTCACCCCATTTTGCTCAGCAGGGTCTCAGGTAACCTGCTGTGGCTCAGGGAGACTTAGAGCAGGGGTCTCAACCCCTTGGCTGAGACAGGTACCATCTGTGTTTCTGCTCGTTCATATTACTGCCTGAGCTCCGCTTCCTGTCATATCAGTGCCACCTCTTTTCTGCCCCTCACTGTCATGAAAACTTGTTTTACACAAAACTGGACCCTGGTGCCAAAAAAGTTAGGGAGCACTGACCTAGGGGATCTCTTGGGTGCTCTCCACTCAGCTTTCCTAGCTCCTCTCAGATCTTTCCTTCCCCAGGAAGCTTTCCCTGGTCTTTCCAGTTAGGAGTCATCTGTCAGCTGGGTGTGGTGGCATATACCTGTAATCCCAGCACTCAAGAGGTGGAAGCAGGAGGACTGTGAATTCAAGGTCATCCTGGGCTACATAGTGAGTTCCAGGCCAGCCTGGGATACAGAGTGAGACCCTGTTTCAAATAAGCAAAAATTTCTTCTCAGCCTCTTAGAAATGCTTACAGAACTTAATTTGTACAGCTGTAGTAGCCTGAGTGTTGCATGTGTGTTTCGTCATGTTGAAGGGCAAGGCTCCACCTGGAAAGACGGGATCACAGAGAGCTCCTATTTTAGGCAGCTGTTGTCAGTGTAACAGAAAAAAAAAAAAAAAAAAACCAAAACCAACTTATGGAGGAAAGAGATTTATTGAGGGCTCACAGTTAGTAGATCAGTCCATAATGGCCGTGGGGCAGGCGTGGCAGTGGCAGGAGGTAGGGCCTCTGGTAGATGATCCTTCATCTTCCTGAGCATGAAGCAGTGACTGAAGGGAGCCACATGGCCAGGATAAAAGCCTCCAAAGGCCTGCCCCCAGTGACTCAGGTCCACTAAGCTACCTACCAATACTCCACAACCCCCCAGGACAGTGCCACTAACTGGGGACCAACATTAAAGCACATGACCTTTGCAGGACACTTCATATTCAAACTGTGACAGCCGCTTTGTAAGCCTACGTGTCCTCCTGTCTCTATAAGCACCATTCCCAAGCGTGGCCTTGTGTTTCACGTGACCCTTTAGAGCAGAGAATCATTTAGGTTTTGTGGATAATGTGGCCTCTGTTGTATCTGTTCAACGCTGCTGTTGGAGTGCAAATGTGGTCGCAGATACTACAGAAACGGATAGAACTTTATTTGCAGGAACAAGCACGTGTTGGATTGGGCAGAATGCTGTTTGCCAACCCCTGTCTGGTCTTCTGGTGAAGAAGCCCTGGGTTGTGTGGTGGGAGCCACCCTGAGTTGCCATGTGATCCTGAGCAGGCCTCTGACCCTGAGTGCCTCGGTTCCACACTGGTAAGTTGTGTTGATTGGAAGGATGGTTCTGTGGGTCCTGTCAGCTCTTGACACTCAGCAAGACCCCCAGTTCTCCACTGAGTCAGGGTCCACCTCTGAAACGGATTCCTTGTGCACTCATTTCCTCCCCTCTTCTGCTGGCCTGTTGTCTCTCACTGGATTCCAGCCATGGCCTCCTGGCTGCTCTCCCAGCTTCTCCATGAAATCACAGTCCCTTCTATAGAGTAGGAATGAGAGATTCCTGTCGCTTTTCTAAAATGCCCCAGTGGCTTGCCACTCTAATGCTGAGAATACAGACTCTTGCTTTGTTCTACCTCTGCTAACCTGTCCCCTCCTTTGTTCCCTCTCCCACTGCCATAGTCCAGCATACTGGCTGGTTCCCACATGGCTTGCTCCTCCTTCAGGACCTTTCCTGAGGATTTTTGCCTGATTTCCTCCTCCACTTTGAGGCCTCATCTCCCATGTCACCTCCTCAGAGAGCCCTCTTTGAACCTGGCATCTGAGCACCTCTTCCCTCACCACTCTGCCACGTCTTTAACTGAATTATCCATATAGAAACTTAGCTCTTATTGACTTACGTCTTTATCTTCTGCTTCAGAAGGGACTGAGCACCATGAGAGTGGGGGCCTTCTTCTTTACTCTCACACCTGCAGTGATGGCACATAGTAGGTGCTCGGAAGTTTGTTGAATGGATGAATGAATGATTGACCCTGAGTATCCATTCGGGTGTGGGCCTGGGGCTGCTGCACCCTCCTTCCTGATGTCCCTGTGTTTCATTTGCGTGCCATCTGTTCAGTGCTGGGAGAAGTTGTGTGCCTCCCATTCAGAGTTTCATTCCCATCATGGGAGGAAACAGACTTCCTTTGCCCCTAATGAGATTGCAGGGCCTCACAGGGTGAACCCCAAGAGCAGTAGCCCAAGGGCTGCTGGCCAGAGCAGGGTGGAGGGGGGGGCATGCTCGCCGTTCCTCTCACATCTCCCTGTCAGGAGTGGTCTGTGTCCTCAGCCTGTGTGGATTCGCTGGTGGCATCTCTGGATGAGGCTCATCTAGTTCTCTTCCTTCAATCAGTCTTCAGAATATGCAATAGCTTCTCTAGGTTGTTTTTTCCCCTGGATCTTGGAAATGTGGCCCATACTTCTTTTCTGGGGGTTGATCCCCATAGCATTGTGAGTGTCCTGCCAGACCATGGGAGAAAGGCTGCTGGCTAGGCCCTGGTCTTTCCCCAGGACCCCAGCCCCCATGAAGTGGGTAAATGGACTCATAGATGAATTGCTCCCGCAGAGGTATGTGCGAGTCCTAGGCCCAGTGCCTCTGAACATGGCCTTAGTTGGAGACAGGGTAATTACAGGTGTAACTAGTCACGATGAGCTCATGCCCTGGAGTAGGGTCCTTGTGAGAAGAGGAGAAGAGACACAGGGATGACGGCCCTCAGTCAGGGAACATGTGGGCTACCAGAGGCACAGACAATTGTCTTAATCTCTTCCAGCTACGTCTATGCCTTTTTAATTCATGGGAAAGAGCCTCTCTTCCTGTGGGGAATTAGCATATCACACTACATGTATGTATTCTGTAACGGAAGCCACTTGTCCTGATTAAGAGTTCAGCCTTTTTCACTCCTCTCTTTTTCTTTCCTTTTTTTTTTTCTTTAACAAAACAAAACAAAACAAAAAAACCTGCCATTACCTTTGAATAGCAGTGAGTGAATTCATGGTGCGCACTGCCTCTTACTTAGCTGCATTGTCTTTCATTTTGTTCTGAGTTCCAGCTACATTGATTTTGACAATTAACTTTCATCCTGGATCCCAACCAAACTGATTTTAGGGATTAATGTGTGATAGGTACAAGAAACAGCCACTGCCTCAGAGCGCCCAGTCTAAAAGGGGGACCCAGAGAATTCCACAGTGCTTAGCACACAGGCAGAAGCAGAGGCCCTGCCGGAGGGGCCAGCCAGTGTTGCAGGCACCAAGAGGAAGAGATCACACTGTCCAAGAGCAGCAAGGGCTTCTGCCAAGGCTTTAGTGGCGTGCACACAGTAGGACTGAGCCTCAGGTAGTAAGAAGGGGAACCTATCCAGCATCAGTGGGGAAGGCATTCGGGAAACTTCACGTCTGCTGGTGAGTAGCAACCTGGATCACAGGGGTTGAGTGACCAGCTGGCAAGGTGGCCTCAAGCAGCAGGAAAGCTGTGGATGGTTGGGCAGAGGATGGTGGGTCAGGGCGGCCTTGGAAAGGAAGTCCCCAGTGGCAGGGAGACCAGCTCTGGAATGGGGTGAGAATGAATCCATTCACTCATCCTCTGCGCCCTGCTGCCCTCCAGACCCTGTGCTAAGCAGTGTGGCCACCAAGATGTGTGATCTGCAGCCTCTAAGCTCAAGACAGTCATACTAGTGACAACCGTGGCTGGCTGTCTAGGTGGGTACAAGGTTAAGCCCTCTTCATATATTATCATTCTTCATGCTCTCACGTCAGCCCAGTAATATAGGGGCCATAATTATCCTCATTTTACAGGTGAGGGTGTTAAATGTGGATGAAGGGTTTCACCCCAGGGCACAGCTGGTTGCTGAGATGCTGACTGCAAAGCCCTGAGCCTCAACCCCCAGAACACAATAAGGTCTCTGGTCGTCATAGGTACCAGAGGGGCTCTGCGCACGCATGCTGGGGAGCCATGAACTTGGCTGCTTCCTCCAGAGGGGCATCTGACCTACTCTTCCAAGTGGGGAGTGGCTTAACCAGGCACCGCAGCGCTGGGGAGCAAAGGGGCTCCTGGTGGAGGGGCTGCACAGTCATCAGTCAGAGTAGGGGAAACTGTGCAGGGCATTCAGGATCTCTCAAGTTTAGTGTCACTTGCCCCTAAAGCCAGGAGGAGGACTGGGAGAGGCTGGACCACAGGTGGGCCTGGGCCCATGATCTAGACTCCATCTTCCAGTTCCTGGAGCATGGAGGGTGTCCAGTAGTGAAGTCATGTGACCAATTTGCTTTCCCAGGGGTCCTGCAGTTCAGGAATTGAAAGGGCCCACCAGGTCATTTTGCCTACCACTGTCAGGTGTTTGTACAGGTGAGGCAGAGAAGCCCCAGGATGGGCTGGAGAGGTGCGGGCCTGTGAGCTCAAGCCTGACCTGGGAGGCTCAGCCGGCTGAGTCGCTACTGTTTGGATTTGTGGTTCTGCTTCATTCAACATGTCAATTACCCATCAGTTTTTGAGTGAATTCTGGATGTGCCTCGGGCTGGCTCTCTGCTAAGCACTTGCCCTTCCAAGAGGAAAGGACACAGTCTCTGCCCCTGAGCACCAGCTCGACTGCTAGGCAGATAATTCCAGGGCAGGGCTGCGTGCTGTCCACCTGAGAGTGTGGTGAAGGACGTGCAGTGGCCTTCAAACTCTTTTCCTTGCTGCCACTTTTCTCCTTGCTCCTTCCCTGCCATAACACCTGGGCTTTTAAAGCTACAGGTTTGCCTGGGTTTGAATCCCAGCCAGGCCCTTTAGTAGCTGTGTAAGTTTGGTTGTATTCCTTAATCTCTTTATTTTCTCATTTCCTCTGTTTTAAAGTAGGCATGATGGGGCTGGAGGTGTGACTCAGTGATACAGGGCTTGCCCAGTGTGTGTAATGCCCTGGGTTCTATCCTCAGGAATACAAAACAAAACAAAACAAAACCCAAAACCAAACAACAACAACAAAAACAAACAAACAAACAAAAAACCAGGACAATAATAGGCATGATAATATTTCACTGGATAGTTATTAGGATTAAATGAGTTCACATACACAGAGCAGTTGGAATTGTACCTGGTAGTTAATAAGTGCTATATAGATGCCATTATTATTCCAGGTCTGGAATCTCTTAGCTCTGTACCTCTATATTAGATACATTTTAGGATTCAGAATTGTGTTAAGGCTCATTTAGGAGGGAGAAATCACCCAGTAACTTGAATACACGAAGTTTAATATACGGAATTATTAACTATAACAGGTGCGATGGTTACTCTTCACTGTCGGCTGGATGGATTAAGAGGTGCCTAGGGGATTAGTAAAGCACCCTCCAGGTGCATCTGTTGTGATGTTTCCAGAGATGATTAGATCATGAAGGCTGGTGAATGGATTAACCCCTTGAGGGGTTCATGATATGATGGCATTATTGAGAGGGAGCCAAAGGTGGGAGGTAGGGCCCAGTGGAGGAAGTAAGGCATGGGGATGTGTCCTTAGGGGCTCTGTCTTGCCCTGGTCTCTTCTTGGGTCCCCTTTTCTCTGCTTCCTGGTCGCCGTGATGCAAACTGCGCTTCTTTCCACACCCTCCCCACCAAGATGGACTGAACCCTCTGACCCCAGGAGCAAAAGAAGTAATTCTGCTCTTTAGGTTGTTTATTAGGTATTTGTTCACAATGATGAGAAAAGTAATACAACAGGGATTCAAAGAGTGAAAGATTGGCTAGTTAGAAGTAAAAAGGACTCTAAAGAATATGGGAATATCCGATTTAGGAGCAGCCACTACCCATAGGGCTGAGATGAATATCCAGGGAACATCCAGGGTTGAGGTAGAAGTCCCAAGGAAGACCCTCCCACCAGGGCTGAGATAGAGGGCCCAAGAAAGAGGCCACACAGGCTAAGGTCCTGCCTGACTTTGTTGGAGTGGGCACAGCCGAGTTTACTCCATGCCAGAGAAGCTGCTGTGGTGCCACACAGGAAAAACTTAGTGGAAAGCCTCCTGCTCAGGTGCTAGGGAAAGAAATTCAGTGAGGGATCTCACGGAAGTATTCTGCTACAAAGCTGCACAGAGGAACAGGTGCCAGGGGCAGCTCCTGGCGTGGAATGCTGTTGGTGGCTGCACTCTGCAGGAGCTGGACACAGAGAAGCTGTGCCTGCTGTGGGAGCTTAGGGACTGGGATGCCACCCTTGCTGTCTGACCCTTGAGCATGCTAGAACCAAGATGGACAGCTTTTTCTCCTGCACTGTCTCTCCCACATCTACTGCTGACTGCTGTGCATTTGTTAGCTGGGAAAGAAACAGGTTGAGGGGCCCAGAACCATTTTTGCATGGCAGGCAATGAAGGTGGCTATGGAGCTGAGAGGTAATAAGTCAATAACTGGTTATCTTAGTTTGGACTGATAGAATGGAGTACCATAGATCAAGTGATTTAAATAATAAACATTTCTCACAGTTGCAGAGGCTGGAAGTCTGAGATCAGAGTGCCAGCATGGTCAGGTTCTTGGGGAGGGCTCTATTCTTGGTTTACAAATGATTGCATTCTTGTTGTGGTCTCATATGGCAGAGAGAGCATGTGTGAGACAGCTCCTGTGTCTTCTTGTAAGGACACTACTCCCACTGGTGAAGGCTCCACCCTCATGACCTAATTACCTCCTAAACCCACCACCTCCCATTATCATCGCATTGGTGGTTAGGATTTCAGTATATGAATGGAAGGTGGGTGCAACACACAAGCATTCGTTCTGTAACACTGGCACAGAGTCTTCTGATTAGGAATATTAGTACAGTACATATACTGCATTATGTCATGGCCCTGGTAGGGTCTACAGTAGCTCCCCAAAATCAAATTAATTTTTTTCCCTGTGGCAAAAATGTAGTCACAGTAGGTAGATAAATAAAGACTATTAATAGGCTCATGTCTATTCAGGTCAGGTTTTGTCATTAAATGAGTTATTTTAAAAAGTCATTAAAAATCCTTTTTGGGTTTTGGAATTGAGGCTAAGGGATGGTTGGCCTGTATTATTTTCATTACCTTTTTCCCTGTAGCAGTCATAGTGATCTTTGGGGAAGATAAATTATGCCACTGGTTCTCCTGGGAAACCATCAGTAGTTTCCTATTCTAAGATGAAGACTAAACAGCACTGCAGGTCCCCTCCTCATTCATTCCTCCCCAACCCTGTCCTCCAGCCACACTGACCTCAGATGGGCCATTTTTCCTTCTGTAGCCGGGCTTTTGCACATGTCCTTCTTGCTACACAGAATGCTTTCAGAGTGCATGGCATGCACATGCACACATACGCATACACAGACCCACACACATATACACGGCTAACTGCCTTTTCCTTCAGATGTCAGTTCAGATGTCCCTCCTTACCTGAGGGAGCCTTCTTCCCTAGCTCATATTCCACTTGGGGCATTTTCTTTAAAGCACATGTCTTTCTTTGTGGTTCTACAAACTTATAATTAGTGTGGTTATATGATTATGTCTTCCTATTAAACTATAGGGGCTGGGATTTAGCTCAGTGGGTAGAGTGCTGCGCTGCAGTCTCTGAGGTCCTGAGTTTGATTCCCAGCACCGCAAAAATGGGAGAAGGACCTGGCAATCCACTCCCAAGGCAATCCCGAAACAGTCAGCCATTGAAAACCCTATGAGGGTCGCTATGAGTCGGATACCAACTTGATGGCACCTAACAACAACAAAATTAAACTATAAGGCCTGCAGCTATACCACTGTGGCATCTGATCCTGTCAGATCTCAGAAGCTAAGCAGGATCAGGCCTGGTTAGTACTTGGATGGGAGACCTCCTGGGAACACCAGGGGCTGTAGGCTTGGGAGAAGGACTTGGCAACCCACTCCCAAAAAAATCAGCCTTGAAAACCCTATGAATAGCAGAGAAGCACTAATAGTAGTCTTTCATCTGTTGTACATAGGGTTGCTATGAGTCAGATACCGACTCAGTGGTACCTAACAACAACAATTAGGACATAGTTTTTCTCTGTACTGTTGTATCCCCAGTACTTTACACAGTGTTACAAAATGCCTAGAATATGATGTATCTGATGTGTGAAAAAAAGAAATGTGCCATCTTTGCTTGTACTTTGAACAAAAAGAAAAGGTACAACTGGCATTACTGGAGCGATTGGTAAAATTTGAATATGGATTAGATACAAGTACTACTGAGACAGTGTTAATAAATTTCTTGATTTAGTTGTCTTTGGTCTTAGGAGGTATGCACAGAAGAATCTAGAAATAAAGTTTTCTCACGTGTTCAACTTTCAAATGTTTCACTGTAGATGCAGAGGGGAGGGAGAGAGAGTGGTAAATGGATGTGGAGAATGCTTGCAGCCCATGAAGATGAAGGATGTGGACTTTTCTTGCATATTTTCTGTACCTTGGAAAATTATTTCATAGTAAAAAATTTTTAGAAATTCAGGGAGTAGAAATAAACAAAAGGAAAAGAGGGGTGATAGGAGGAGGTATTTGAACCCCCAAGTTCTGCAAAAGCAAGAAGGCAGGAAAGGGCTTGGTCCCCTTGGGGAACTTGCTGGAGGACTGTGTGGTTTAGTGTGGCCCTGGGGCTGGGAAGGAAGGGCAGGGGAGGGAGCTGGGACCTCCATGCCATTTTGTCTGCAGGGAGTAGAGCGCCTGCTGCCCAGCCAGTCTTAGCCAGAGGGTCTCACCCATGTCTCCTCTCTTTTTCTTCATGGTGGGTTTAGATTGCAGGAAGCCCAACTGTCTCAGGTCTTCCACCTCATTTCATCCAAGAATGCAGATTGCTCCTTTTGCCCTAAAACTGTGACTTCGTGGTCGGCTTCCCATGGTCGGCTCTAAAGCTCAGCATGTGTTTCCTGTTTTGGTTATACTGGGGGGCCCAAAAAATGTATGCACATTTTAAGAGATGTTATCTCCATGTTACTTTTTGAAGCTGAATTATGGTAGCAGTGTATAGTATGATGTTTGCTCAAAAGATGGTGTTAATCAAGTGAATGCTAGAGCCACCGTGCTGCAGGCAGCAGAAAAAATGGTGGAAGCACAATTGTCATTTGAGGAGCACAAGACCATTTTGAAGTGGTATTTGAAGTTCAGGAACGCTGTGGTAATACAACAATGGAGATGTGAGTGTGCAACAGACCCTCCAACACTCCTAGCCACTGCACACATTCATGACAAATTTGGGATGCATGGTACTATGTGTGATGTCCACAAGGGAAGATCCAGGAGACCTTGTACGACAGCAAGTCCTGCTTCTTTTCCTATGGTAACTACTTTGAGTACCTCTTATAATTGCAGAAGTCAAACGTGACTTATATTCATCTTATGTTATGATATGTATTGAGTGTTACAATTTTAATAAAGTCTTTCCCTTTTTTAGAATGTGTGTATATCTGTTTTGCATCCTCTGTATTGTGCTACCTAACAAATTATTCCAAAATGTGATGGTTTAATGACAAATTTTTTGTCATCTCAGTGTCTGTGTGTCAGGAATTTGAGCTTTGCTATAAAGTCCTGGCAGGGCTGAGGTTTACCTCAGTTGGTAGAGCTCTGTGCTCTCTGAGGCCCTGGTTCGATCCCCAGCACTGCACAAATGGGAGAAAGACGTGGCAGTCCACTTCCGTGGCAATCCACTCCCGAGGCAATCCACTCCCAAAGGAATCCCAAAACAACCAGCCATTGAAAACCCTATGAGGGTCGCTATGAGTCGGATCCGACTCGATGGCACCTAACAAGAGCATAAAGTCCGGGCGGGGTCAAGTTGTTGGCCAGCTCTGCAGTTTTCAGGCACCTCGACTGCAGCTGGGCAGTCTGCTCCCAAGATGGCCCACACTTGTGGCTGTTGGTCAGCAGCCTCAGCTGCCCAACATGTTGACCTCTCCATGAAGAAACTTGAGTGGGTCTACAGCATGGCAGCTTGCTTTCCCCTGAGCAAGTGATCTCGGACAGGGGAGGAAGGGAGGGCAAGGCAAAGCCACAGTTCCTTCTGTGACCTAATCTAGTCTCTGAACTTGTACCTCATCATTGGTGCTGTATTCTGTTAGAAGTAAGACATGAAGTTCAGCCTGTGTGCAAGGAGAGTTGTCCTGCATCTTTTGACAGCTGGAGTGTGAAAGAATTGAGGGGCATTGTTAAGCCTCCACAGGTCCTAGGACCCTATCTATAGTGTGCTTGACACAATAAATGTTGCAAGAGATCCAAAGTACAAAGCTGGGCGTGGTGGCACATGCCTCTAATCCCAGTGATTTGGGAGGCGGAGGCAGGAGGATTGCAAGTTCGAGACCAGAGGCAGTCTGTGTAACTTAGTGAGACCCTGTCTCAAAACGAGTAAAAAAAAAAAAAAAAAAAAAAAAAGGGCTGGGGGTGCAGCTCAGTGGTCCAGCACTTGCAAAGCATGCCAGGGCAAGGCCCTGAGTTCAACCCCCAGTACCGCATAAAAAATAAATAATATAAAATAAAAGAGATCTAAAGTACAAACCAACAGCTTCCCTCCAGGAGTTTACATCTGCCAGGGAATTAAGACTTGCTCTGAAATCGGATGTAGCAACCAGGACATTCTGTGGCAGACTGCTTCAGAGAGATCTGAGGAAGGACAACTCTGCATGGAGGTGCAGGGAAGCTCTCGGGAGGAGCCGCCACCTGCCTTTGCTTTCCCCTCAGTTCTTGACCCTGATTATTGACATTATCATATGATGCTAATGCAATGATGGTAGCATTTGGGCATTTTCACTGCCACGGGCCATGTGCCAGGCAGGACAGCCTTGTAGCATGACGTCTGGCATCTCTTGGAATTGTGTAGTGGGGCTGTCCTGGGGCTGAGGTCTTCACTGGCTCCTTGAATCCTGCCTATGGGATCACTTCCATTGTCCCCAGTGTACAGATAACAGGAGCAAGGCTTAGAGGGATTAAGCACCTCTATGAGCTGACACAGTGAGTAAGTGACAGAATGGTTAAGACCAGAGGCTCCAGAGATAGACCTGTAGCTTAAGTCACAACACCTCTGTCTTAGAGCCTTGCGCAAGTGACTTTAGCCTCTCTTTGTCTCAGTTTCCTCATCTGTAATATGCATGTTGTTGTTGTTGTTAGGTGCTGTTGAGTCGGTATCCGACTCATAGCGACCCTCTGTTCAACAGGGGAAACACTATTGTCAGTGCTTCTCTGCTGTTCATAGGGTTTTCAATGGCAGATTGATTTTTGGGAGGGGGTTGCCAGGTCCTTCTCCCAGCCTACAGCTTCTGGTGTTCCGAGGTGGTCTCCCATCCAGGTACTAACCAGGCCTGACCCTGCTTAGCTTCTGAGATGTGACGGGATCGGATGCCACAGGGCTACAGCTGCAGGCGTAATATGCATAGTGAACTATATTGTTCGCAGCCCAGGGCCTGGCATTTGGTAAGCACAAATGTAAGCTACATTGCTGCTGCTGTAAGCTCAGCATCAGTCACAGCTGTGCCAGCTCTAGGCTCTTTGCATTAGATTGTTATAAAGGGTTGAGATGAGAAAAGCAAATGGTGAGTGCAGCCACCTTCCCTTCATGTGTGGGGATTAAAAATTTGAAGAGAAAAACAATGTGTCCAGGCTGAACACTGCAGCAGGTCTTAAATGACTGATCCTGCTGTTCCTAGTTTCTCTGTTTTATTTCCACGAGGGCCTGAATGCTTTTGGGAAGGCCTACCCATTCCCTCATCTGTGTGGGCCCAGATGGTGGCCGACCTGGGTTTTAGGAGACTGATTTTGAGTTGGCCCCTTTCTCGGGAAGCACCTTCCCTGTTGAGCGAGGAACACTGGCTTAGATAATTGTCCAACACAGGACTTAAAACTGTGCTGTGTGTTCTTGAGCAATTTCTAAACCTTTCTGGCCTCATGGGCCTCTTTGAAAGAAGGGCTTTGTATGCCATCCTCTCCAGACTTCTCTATCAGAAAAAGGATGGAGAGGGTGTGTTATGGAAACTGTATAGCCTTTGTGCAGTCTCTTGGTACTCCTCATTCTCTTCCAACCATCTGAGAAATGTGGCTGCTTCTAGCACTTGAAATACAGAAAGGCTGAAGGGAATCGCTCCTCCCTGCACACACACTGCCACCCACACCCTCTTTGCTAAAGCATTCTTGAGAAAAATCAGTTTTGATCTGAATTCTGAGGATCGAAACAGCCCTCCAAACAAAATCAAGAGCCAGGTGGTTCTCTTTCTGAAAATTCAAACCCGATAACCAACTTGGGGGACTTATCTTTTAGAATTAATCTTTTTCCTGCTTTAATGAATTGGCATTTGTGGTCTGTGCTGGTTCATTATGGAATTCAGCTGAATGTTTCATTGACTGATCGCAGAGGCAAAGAGCCCTCACCGGGATGGGAATGACAGAGCCTACTTTGAGAAAAAAAAGAAAAAACCGGAACCTCCTCTCTTTCATTTCTTCACTTTCGACTACAACACTTCCTTTTTTAAACTTAAATAAGCGACCAGTTTTTCCGTTTTAAAATTGGTTTGGAGAGTGCATGGGCCGTTTTTGCACACCACTGCGCACATCAGCCTGTGTTCATTCCATCCCGAGGTTCTGCGTGAGTCTTCCCTGAGTCATCAGCAGCACTGAGTGCGGTGAGGGGGTTTGTCTGGCTCCCAGTGCGGGAGGCATATTCTCAGGTGCTCGCCTCCATTTTCTCATTGTTACCCTGCACTTTCCAGGAGACAAAAAGGAGAGGATGAGGGAGGAGAAGGAGATGGAGGCGGAGAAATGTTGGGGGAAAGCCAGGGCTGGCAGCGATTTCTGTTCCCCAGCTGGGTGACCTCACAGCAGTCACTTAAACTCTGAGGCCCTGGCCTGCCTCTGAAAGGGGGAATTTCAGCGATTACCATGCTGCAGGGCTGTGGCCATGGTTACCTAGAAGGTACATAGGGAAGATGCTTTGTAAATCCCATTGTACTGTTGTGGTGCTGAGATAATGATTGCATGTATGTGTAATTTGGGTGATTTTTTAAAATCATTAAAGGAAGCCCGGTGCCGTGGTGCACGCCTGTAATCCCAGCAACTCTGGAGGCAGAGGCAGGAAGGTCGCAAGTTCAAGACCAAAGGTAGTCTGTGTAATTTAGTGAGACCCTGTCTCAACATAAAAAGTAAAAAAATGGGCTGGGGGTACAGTTCAGTGGCACAACACTTGCAAAGCATGCAAATGTGAGGCTCTGAGTTTAACCCCCCAGTACTGCCCAAAAAATAATAATAATAAAAAAAAAAGGTCATTAAAGGGGTAGCTTGTACTTACAGGAACAGTTTGAGTTGGGAGGTGCCCATAGGAATCATCTGGCTGGTGTGCCCCCTGGGAGGGAACCTGTCTGCCCTCATCTTCCAACGCATCCCTGGGCTTGGCTTGGTCAGCTCCAGGGTAGTGAGGCCACCACCTCCACCATTCCTCTTGTCCCCTTGTCATCCCAACTTGAGAGCCTTGCAGGTGCAGGAGATGACAATGCCTGTCATGGTTGGAGATGGCTGAGCAGCTGAGGCTTGCAAGGTGCACACCTGCCACCTGCACGTGGGCTGCCACAGGCTGCTGGCTGCCCTCCATAGTGGGCAAGCTGCCTGTCCAGGGCTCCTGGGTTCCTAGGCTGAGGCTTTGGGTGGGAGGTAGCAGAGGATGCAGAGCACACGCTGAGCTCTGTGTACCTGAACACCTGTGTCTCCGCTGGTGCTTTCTTGGGCTCAAGGGCATCATCTGAGAAGGCATCATTTGTGACAGGCTTCGTTACCCTCTCTCTCCCTTGCTCTTTCTCTCCGAGGAGAGACAAAGTCCACTCCCTGCAAGCCTGCTTCTGCCACCGCCACACTTTCTGCTCTGCATGTCATGGTGAGTGATGGGGCAGAGACCAGAGCTGGGGGGCCACAGAGGTCATCCTAGCTAGCCCTTCACAGACCCTTTGGAAGTCCATGTGGGGCTTCAGTGCTTACTGTCCTCTGGAAATACTATTTCCACCTCCCTTGACTCTTGTTAAAGCTGGTAGGAGAATAATTTCTAAGCCACTTATATGTGTTATGTACACATTTTTGCATGTTGAAAGTCACCCCTTAGCCAGGCATGGTGTGCACACCTGCCATCCCAGCACTCGGGAGGCTGAAGCAGGAAGATCATGAGCCCAAGGCCACTGCAGGCTACATAGTGAGACTGTCTCCAAAACCAAGGGCTAGGGGTGTGTGTAGCTCAGTGGTGGAGCACTTTCCTAATTTGTGCAAGGCCCTGGGTTCAACCCCCACCACTATAAAATGAAAAAAAAAGTCAGCAGCATATTCTTTCAGCATCTGTTTGGTTGAAGATATCCTGAGAGTGCAGTTAGAGCAGGCTGTTTTACAAATATGCATTCTCATTCATCAGGTATGTATTGTCTGTTGAACTAGGTTTTCTCATTGTGGGGCAGCTGAAGAAGAACAGCAGGACCGTCCTTCAGGGCAGACACAGGTTCCTGCCGCTTCTCTCCAATTCCTGAGGTCCAGTTATTCACACTGTTCAAAACAACCTCCTTGCCGGGTACAGTGGCACACACCTGTAATCCTAGTGAGTTGGGAGGCTGAAGCAGGAGGATCATGAGTTTGAGGCCAACCTGCACAATTTAGTAAGACTCTGACTCAAAAAATAAAAAATCGGCTGGGGGGCAGCCCAGTGGTAGAGCACTTGCAAAGTATGTGTAAGGCCCTGGGTTCATCACCCCAGTACCACAAAACAAACAAACATTAAAAACAAAAAAATAAAAAAAACAGCTTAAGGCCGGGCATGGTGGCACATGCCTGTAATCCCAGCAACTCGGGAGACAGAGGCAGGAGGATCACAAGTTCAAGACCAGAGGGAGGCAGTCTGCATAATTTAGCAAGAGCCTGTCTCAAAAAGTAAAAAAATGAGCTGCAGGTGCTGCTCAGTGGTTCAGCACTTGCAAAGCACGCAAGTGCCAGGCCATGGGTTCAACCTCCAGTACCAAAAAACAAAAACAAAAACAAAAAAACCCAACCCAGCCTCTATGATTAGCTTTACAGTAAATATTATTAAGTGGAAATTAAAAATTTGTAGTAACAAAATGAACTTCTTGATCTTATGATCTTACAAGATGAAAGACTTCACTCATCAAAAGCCTGCTGGTCTTTCAGAGCCTGTGGGCTGGCACCCCTCTGTGGTTCGGACGCCCTGCCAGTCCTTGCCAATTCATTAAAGTGTGTCCCAGGCAGACCATGTAACAATATCTGCATAAGAAGATCTGCTTACTGGTAACTGCATTGCTATGTTCATGAGCCATTCCCTAGCAACTGCTTTTTACTTGTGATTGGACCCTGGCAGATTTCTCCCTTCTCAATAATATCAGTTCACGAAAGAAAACATTCTCTGCTGTCCTCTGCCCAACCACAAATATTCATGCTTTAATTATGAGACCATTACCTTTTGCCTCCTGTACGTTTGTCTGCTGTGTGCTCAGAGCTTGTTGGGCAATTTGCCCATGAAAATCACTCCAGCACCTATTGAACGCCTAGGATGATAAATAGATTATCTCTCAGCTTCCTCGGAGCCAGGCACCCTCTGCTTCCCCTCCTCTAACTGGATCTTCGTGCTACCTTCCGTCTGTGTGGGTAGATATTTCTGGCCCATTGCCATCTTTCCCCCTTCTTTGTGACCTGCAGTGGCTTTAGCCTCAAGCCTTCTTCTGGGAGATGTCAGTAGAGCCCCAAGTAGAGCCTGTTCTGTGACTTCCTGTAGCTCTGCTCCCCCTTGTAGACACTGGGACATCACATGGCCCTTCCTGCCTTGCAGGCTGTGTTGTGACTGACTGGGAGGCTGGCGGGGAGGGCTCTGCTGTTTCCTGTGGGGTCGTTGCTGAGCCCTTTGGCCCCTCCATGCCCCACCCCATCTGCTGGTACAATTGGTCTCTCCTTTCTCAGCCTGAGAAAGCTGGTGATGGAAAGTTGGAGTCCAGCTCGCCTTCCAAGCGAGACAGAATTGGGCCCTCCTGCACGCAGGTGACTGTGTTTGTCCCTGAAGCATGCCGGCGCCTCCGCCAGCACACAGCTCTGCTTAGCACCTGGGGGGTGGGGGGTGGGAGGTCTGCCTCAGTCACCTCTGCTTGCACACATCGCCTCCCAAGCTAGGAGTCAGCCTTTATCACCTCCGCCTGCGTGCAGGGCAACCCAGCACAGCCCAGCACCCAGAGGGCCTGGGCTGGGGTCTGCCTCTATCACTTGCCATAGCAAGTGTGGGGGGACCTTAAGGAGATGGCAGAACTTTTTTTTTTTAAAGCCTCAGTTGTTTTCTCCTGTGAAGTAGAGATACTAGTTATCAACTTCACAGACTCACCCTGCACATTAATCGGGAGACTGTGTAGACAGGACTTATGTCTGGCACGTGGTGAATGCTCAAAATAGCTATTAACTTGGTGATAGTGGCATTGGAGGCTCTTTTCCTTTCTTCTAACCGTACAGTCTAACTTACCTGATGTGATCCTACTGCCCCTCCCACCAGCCCCTCCCTGCTGGCCCAGCCACTCCTGTCTTAGTGGGGACAGGACTGTCCTCCCTTCAGCGTGCAGAGCCACCCAGCTGGGTGGGCCACCCTTCCCAGCAGTCCCAGGGTGCCTCCTCCCCACTGCTGCCCACTCAGGCTCCCAGCCTAGGCAGATCGGCCTGCTGAGTCGTCCAGCTCACTGTTGTCTCCGGTGAGGACAGACACTTTAATTAACTGTTGTTCCTGGGGGTTGAGGATCGACAGCAGCAAGGCACTGTGATGTGATGTGAATTCCCGGCCTCTGTCTGCTTCCAGCTCCTGTGCCCCTGTGTCACAGGACCATTCCTCAGGCCTCAGTTTCCCCCTTTCTAGAATGGGGATGTCTCTTTCACAGGAGAGTTGAGAGGCTTCCAAAAAGCATGGCCACCAAAGTGCTGTAAACTGTAGAGCACTGGCCATACATAAATTCTTTTTTTTAAAATTAAAATTAATTTTTATTTTTTGGTATTTTGAGACAGTCTTGCATTGTAGGCCAGGCAGTCCTCCTGCCTCAGCCTCCCAAGTGCTGGGATTACAGCCATGGGCACAGTGCCTGGCCATAAGTTATTAAGACAGAATTTATAATCCCAAACGGTATGCATAAGGGATGTTTCTCTTCTGAACCATTTCTAGAACCTGCTTGCTTTTGCTACTTGATGCCTTAAAACCAGCCATCAGTCTCCACTCCCTTCTTGAGCCTAAGAGAAGCGAACAGTCCACAGCCTGAGGGAGTGAGTGTGGGGTGCCAGGTGGGAAGAAGCTTCTGTTCTCTCAGCCCTGAGTTTCTCCAACAGGAAGAGGTCTTTGTGGGACCTGGGAAAAGAAGCCAGAGCCTGGTATTTCCCTGGGAGTCAGCGCCCTTCACCAGGCAAGCTGCCGCCAGCCCTGGTTCTTTGTGGTGAAGAATGGACGCCTTGTTTATCCAGCCCTTGCTTCCTACTTCCTGCGTCCGTCTTCTCCCTGCATTGTATTCTTCACTCAGCAACCAAAGAGATCTTTGTAAAACACGAATCTGCTATGTCTGCCCTGCCCAGAGGCCTCCCCACTTCCCAGCGCCAGAAGATGGGATCCAGAGCCTCGCTGTGGCTGCCCAGGCCCATGTGGTCTGTTCCTGTGGCTCCTCCAGCCACTGGCCTGCTCTCCCCAGCGCCCCCTGTTCAGCCACCTCCCAGCCGCCCCCCAGACCTACGGGCTCCACCTGGTACCCAGGCCTTCACATGCTGCCACTTTGGGCTTCCCCTGGCCAGGGCCTCCACATGCCTTCGGGTCTGCAGAGACATCCCCTTCCCTGACCCTCACGCAGTCTGGGTGGGCTCCCTCCACAGCCAGGACAGCTGTGGTTTTCTTGGCAGCCTCCCTCCCCTCCTCACGAGTGCCCATGTTCCTCTTGCCTGCCCCGTGTAACAGTGCCCAGTCCCAGCACACCTCTTGCCACTGACTGCAAACCGCACAACAAGTGGCCAAGTGGATGTGGGATATCACCTGGGCACGTTAGAGCCACCAGGCAGATATTAAACTGACAGCCTCATGGCCCTGGCCTCCCTCCCACCCTCCAGAGTCAGAATCCTATGGGTGTACCAGGGACTCCTCAGTGATCTGCCTGAGCCTAGCATTTCACACAAGGCACCTGATCCAGAGGTAGACAGAGAGGGGCTTCTGTGAGACTCCATCCAGCTCTACCCCCCTTCACCCCATCTCCCCTCCCTCCCACAGACACACACTGATCTCATCAGGGACATGACATAAAGGCGTAATGCGTTTCATACTCCTGCAATGGGGAGCTTCGAGAAAACCATAGGAAGTATGGGAGAGAGAGGTTTTGTCTTTGTTCTAACCTTTGGCTTGAACTGGGGAATCTTGGCATATTTATTTCCCTTCTGTAGAAAGCACTTAGCCTCAGAATATGGGCTACTTATTTTAAAAATTCTAAATAATTACTTTCGCTCCAAGTGCCCAGCCCCAGCACACCTCTTGCCACTGAGTGCAAGCCAGTGGCAAGACTCATGCTTTTTAAACATGGGAACCACAGATGTTTTCTTTTCTGTTGTGGAAGTGGCCAGTGGAGAGGATGAGTTAGGCTGCCTGATGTCATGAGGTGCGTGTTTACCACTTGGGATGCCAGGACTGCCTGATGTCTGTGATGTTGCTTGTTGCACTCCACCGCAGCCC
The DNA here is from genome assembly GCA_007922755.1 of Pedetes capensis. NCBI lineage: Eukaryota > Metazoa > Chordata > Mammalia > Rodentia > Pedetidae > Pedetes > Pedetes capensis. The sequence goes on along the minus strand of VMDO01002893.1, from coordinate 95,499 downwards.
ATCTTCAAAGCTGATGGAGAGCTGCGTGCAGGGCACACAGGAGTGTTAGTCCACCTGCTCACTGGACAGACGGGGAAGGAAGAGTCCACATTTGACACAGATAAAGTGGGACGTGTTCAGAGGATGGCTCTGGGATGCAAGGGATGGGACATAGTGTCTAAAGGGAAGGGCGATTGACGTTTCCATGCAGTGCTTAGGGCTAGGAATACTTGTGGCTGGGTGGCAGGCAGGTAAAGGGAAGCAGGCTGGACCCTTGGCTGGAATGGTGGAAGTTCCTGGGAAAGACCTGCCATTCAAATATAAGGGAGAACCTGCTAGCCAGTGCAATCTTACCAATTGATATGAGAAAGGAAAACGTAATTGGACCACACCAGGCCCTGGCTCCTTTAAGAATTGGTAGTTTACATTCCCCAGTCCCCTGATCAAAGAATAGGATTGTACTCCCTTATCTAGGGAATGCCAGGAGCTCCTCTCTCTGAACACGGAGACACTGCAGTGAACTTCCTTCCCACCCCACATATGGACACAGCCCCTCATACATAGAAGTTGTTTCTTCAAAGATTTTGTAGTCAAGGACTTATTGCTTTCTGCTTGAATTGCTCTGTAACACCTGTAGACTGTTTAACCAAAGAGAAACACACAGACTCCTTTGTTCACCAGTCTTTAAGTCCTATATAAGGGTCTAGAAAGAATAAGTTGGGGAGCATGGCTATTTTGGGACCTGAACCCACTGCTGTTCCACCAGCAATAAGGCCCCTTCTTCTAATCAGTGTTGACGTTTAGGTGATTCTATCTTATGGGCCTTGCTTCCTGCTAAGCCAGTGAGCATCCTCAAGGGGTATTGAGTTCCCCCAGCAAGGGCTGTGTCCTGGGGCCTGTCCCAGAGTCCTGGGCAAGGGGCAGCCTGGGCTGGATAAAGTCCCAGTACTCTGGGCTGATGCTAGGCCAGGCCTAGGGCCTGAGGGCCACACAGGGCCCAGGGAGAGAGAGGGCTCTCCAGCGGGTTGCTTGGGAATGTGGGGCAGTGGAGCCAGGCTTTCATTGAGTTTTTCAAGAAAAGACAGGCTTGAGGGTTTTGTTATATGGACTCTTGAGGCCTGATCAAACCATCTGTGCCCACTGGATGTCAGCCTTTCTGGCAGGTCTGGCCTCTTGGTTGCTGGATTCCAAGGGTCATGGGCACAACAGTCCTCGAGGTGAGGTGAGAAGTGCATAGGGAGGGATTACCTTATCCAGTCAGCCGGGGCCAGGACACCTGGAGGCTAGGGGCTGCCAGGTAACAGCAAATTGGCAGACTGTGGTGAGGAGGAGTGGGAGTGGGCAGTCACATCTGTACCCCTTCCACCAGCATCTTAAGCTCTTAAACTAATGCTTGGTGAAGGGAGGACTGGGGTGACCCAGTGCTTTCTGGAGACCAGGCTGGATCATGAATTCCATCTCCCAAGGAGGGGTGCGGGGCTGGGATTTGGCTCAGTTGGTAGAGCGCTGTGCTGCAGTCTCTGAGGTCCCGAGTTCAATTCCCAGCACCGCAAAAATGGGAGAAGGGCCTGGCAATCCACTCCCAAGGCAATCCGGAAACAGTCAGCCATTGAAAACCCTGTGAGGGTCGCTATGAGTCGGATACCGACTCGACGGCACCTAACAACAACAACAAGGAGGGGTGCAGGCTGCTTTTCTTTCCCCTCCCTTCACTGCCCCAGGAGCTGGGGTGCCCTGGGGTTGGGGTGCTCAGTTGCACATCCACACACACAGCTGCTGCTGCTTGTTCCTCAGGATCTTGTTTTCAAGCCTCCAGCCATGCCTAAATTTCCAGGAATCGCTTTCAGAATGTGCCTAGGAATGCCCCCTGATGGCTGCCTTGGCTCCAGCTGCTAGGCTGACAGGGGCCTGGACACTGAATAAATTAGCTTTGCCACGAAGACAACTTCAAAAAGCCACTCCATGAAAACCATGGCACTCCCCAGCGCAGCTTAGAGCCTGGCCGCCTCGCCTCCTTCTGCCTGGCCTCTCACGCCTCCTTGGCACCCTATGCGCTATCCAGCTTGTTTGCTTCTTAAGTAAAGTGGTTTATTAAGTATTGGTAATTTTTTCTCCCAGAGAGCTTTGTTGAGGTATATTTGAAGTGTAATAAGCTGTACATTTTAACATGTGACTCATTCAGTTTTGATGTACACACAGCCCTGTGATGCTGTCATTACAGTCAAGGTAGTGACCACCCCATCGCCCCTGGTTCTCTCTGCCCCTTTGTGACCTGTGTCTCCCTCTGCCCCCACAGGGCCACTTGCCCTGCTTGCCTCTGTGGATGAGTTTGCATTTTCTAGACATTTATACAGAAGGAGTCGTATACTGTATGTGCATTTTAGCCTGGCTACTTTTCGCTCCTATGATGATTTCTGAGATTTCTTTTCTGTTGCTGAGTAGTAGTCTGTGACACGGATACACTGTAATTCGCCTGTCCCTTCACTTGTTGTCAGGTGTTTGAGTTGTTTCTAAAAGCTTTGGGCTATTATAAATAAAGCTGCTGTGAACATTCGTATGTGTGGATATGTGTTTTGGTTTTCTTAGGTAAATACTTAGGAGTAGAATGGCTGGGTGGTATGGTAGGTGTATGTCTAATTTTTTGAGAAACTAAAACACTTCTTTCCAAAGTAACTGTTTCCGTTTGCATTCTGCCATTGGTAGATGAGAGTTCTAGTTGCTCAAAATCCTTGACAACACTTAGAATAATCTCCCTTTTTTTTTTTTTTTTTTTTTTTTTTTTTTTTTGCGGTCCTAGAAAGCTGAACACAGGGCCGTGTGCATACTTTGCAAGGGTTTTACCATTGAGAGGCACCCCTGGCCCCTTTTTTATTTTCTCTTGAGACAGGGCCTTGCTAAGGATGTCTCTGGCCTTGAACTCATGATCTTTTTGACTTTGCCTTCTGAGTCCCTGGGATTACAGGCATGGGCCACCATACCCATCTCAAATAGTCTTTAACATTAGCCATTCTGGTAGGTGTGAGGAATTGAAATGTACATTTCTCATATGGAATTTGCATGCTCTAATGAAGAACAGCTCTTCTTGTGTTCATTGGCCATTTTGCCATATATATTTGATGAAGTATTAACCTAAATATTTTGCTCATTTTCAATTTTTAAAATTTATTTCTGTAGTACTGGAGGTTGAACCCAGGACCTCACACATGCTAGGTAAGTGCTCCACCACCGAGTTATACCCCTAGCTCCTTTTTCATTTTTTATTTTGAGACAAAGTCTCATTGAATTGCACAGGCTGCCTCTGGCCTTGAACCTACAATCCTCCTGTTTCAGCTGTCCAAGTGGATTACAGGTGGGTGCTATGGTGCCTGGCCCACTCACCCTTCCTTTCTTCTTTCCTCCCTCCTTTCCTTCCTTCCTACCTTCCTTCCTGCCCTCCTTCCCTCCCTCCCTCCCTCCCCCAACTTCTTTCCTGAATCTTGCTGTGTAGTCCATGCTGGCCTCAAATTCAAGATCCTCCTGCCTCCATCTCTCAAGTGCAGGATTTACAGGCACATGACACCATGCCTGGCTTTAAGTGGGTTATTTGTCTTACTATGTTTTAAGAAGGTTTTATTTATTTGGCATACAGGTCTTTTGTTGGATATACATTTTACAGATATATTCCTCCCATCTATGGCTTGCTTTTTAATTTTCTTAGTAAGGTATCAGTATCACCTGGTAAAATCTGGAGAATATGGAGTTTCCACGGATAAGAAAGTCATTGAATATTTAACAACTGTAATAAGCCTTAAGGCTCCAGTAGAACTCAAATGTGGTTCCAACACAGATGAGAGTGTTGTTGTTAGGTGCCGTCAAGTTGATGTCCAACTCATAGTGACCCTGTATAGTTGTTGTTGTTGTTAGGTGCTGTCGAGGCAGTATCCCACTCATAGTGACCCTAAGTACAACAGACGAAACACTATTGTCTCTGCTGTTCATAGGGTTTTCAGTGGTGGGTTGTTTTTTGGGAGTAGGTTGCCGGGTCCGTCTCCCAAGCCTACAGCACCTGGTATTCCCAGGCGGTCTCCCATCCAAGTACTAACTAGGCCTGACTCTGCTTAGTTTCTGAGATCTGAAGGGATCGGATGCCACAAAGATATGGCTGCAAGCATCTGTAGTACAAGAGGCAAAACAGTATTGTTAGTGCATCTCTGTTGTTCATAGGGTTTTCAATGGCTAATTGTTTTTTTGGGAGTGTGTTTCCCCATCCTTCTCCCCAGCTTACAGCACCTGGTGTTCCCAGGTGGTCTCCCATCCAAGTACTAACCAGGCCTGACCCTGCTGAACCTCCAGGATCTGACGGGATAGAGTGCCACAGTGGAAATTGTTTTGCATAGTTTGAGAAGAGCTCTGCATGGAGCAGTGAGATGGAAGGAAAGGTCTAGACATAGACATGGATCCCGTGCTTAGACGCTAGCTTTTGCAGAGGGAAGAGGCCTAGGGCATCATTACTATTACTGTATGTGCTATGATGTCATTGAATCTCACAACCACCCCTGCAGGAAGATTCCCCCATTTTGCAGGAGGAGAAACAGGCTGAGTATCTTCAACAGTTAATTCAGCTGGGACATGGAGGACTTGGATTCTGTCCTGAGACTATGTGACTCTGAAGTGCATGTCCGTAACCTTTGAGCTAAACTACCCTGCAACTTGGGGCTAGGATTTGGCTCAGTTGGTAGAGCGCTGCGCTGCAGTCGCTGAGGTCCTGAGTTCAATTCCCAGCACCGCAAAAATGGGAGAAGGGCCTGGCAACCCACTCCCAAGGCAATCCCGAAACAGTCAGCCATTGGAAACCCTATGAGGGTCGCTATGAGTCGGATACCGACTCGACGGCACCTAACAACAACAACAACCCTGCAACTACAGCATAAGAGAAGCTGTGTTAAGGAGCCGTTAAAGAGTCATAAACAGAATGTGGTGGGAGAGGAGGCAGGAAAGATTTGTTTTAGGCTCTGTACCAGAAGGCACCGGAGAGGAGGTGGCATTTGAACCAGGCCTCGAAGGATGTACACGGCCTTAGTAAAAAAGATGGCAAGAGAGGCATGACAGTTGAAGGGAACAGCAGAAGCAAGGACACAGAGGTGGGAACAGCCCTGGGGCCTGCCAGCTAAAGGCCCATACTCCTCAGGGAATGGTTAGAACAGAGGACATCTACTCTCAAACAGCCTTGAAGGTTGCGCTAAACTTGAACTTGATTCTGAAGGCAGTGGTGATCCATTGAAGCTGTGAGCAGGAGAGGCCCCACTGCAGGTACAGAGGGTTCCAGCGAGGTCCTAGCTGTAGAAATGACCTGAAGGGATAAATGCATAATTCAGAGTAGCAGCTGCCTCCTGCACCCTTTGCATCCTGTCAACTTTTAACCTGGGACTAATTAGACCTGTCCCTTGCTACTTCCTCCTTCCTCCCTCCCTCTGTCTTTTGTGTACTTGATTGCTCCTAGACAGCCAGGGAGAAGAGGAGCTCCTTTTGTCCAGCCTGTGATTTGTTGGCTACTTCTGACAGATGAGGTGGTGCCCAGAGAAGGCAAGAACTTTTGGCCAAAATAAGGTTTTATATTAATCAAGCATTTGTTTATTTATTCACCTAACCAAATTTGCTTACTTACCATCCGTTCTTCAGACTGATGTTGATATATTCAGTAAACACCATCATCGATACTCACAAGTGTCTCCCAAGTGCCAGGCACTATTGTAGGCACTGAAGGTACAGGGGGCAACAGACACCATCTCTGTTTCCTTCTAGTGGAGGATTAGTTCTGCCATGTGCTTTTGGGCTTTCTTTTTGCCTGACCTTTTTACATTTCTTTTCCTCTCTTTCCTTGCCTTTTGAATTTTTTGCTCACTTCACCTCCTCTGTTCTAATAAGAAAGTTCAGTGTTCTGTTTCTTTTCTTTTTTCTTTTTTCCTTTTTTTTCGGTACTGGGGGTTGAACCCAGGGCCTCATGCTTGCATGCTTTGCAAGTGCTGGACCACTGAGCTGCACCTTCAGCCCCCTTTTTTTAACTTTTTGAGACAGGGTCTCACTAAATTACGCAGACTGCCTCTGGTCTTGAACTTGAGATCCTCCTGCCTCTGCCTCCTGAGTCGCTGGGATTACAAGTGTGTCCCATTGCACCTGGCTCCAGTGTTCTGTTTCTATACTTTGAATACCTAACCAAGAAATTTTCACATACATTCTTGAGTCTAAAATTAATCAATATATTTACCCCACTCAGCCAGTATAAGGAACTCAGTGAGCCTCTAACTTTGGTCACCTTGCCTTGTCTTATGTATTTTAGTTATTTCTCTTTAATTTTCTGAGCCTGTGCTATTAGTGTTTGAGGTAGGCTTTCCAAGTGGAATCACTCTCCTGCTGCCTTCTGCAGCATATCCCTTTAAATTTCTTTTCAGGAGGGGCTCTTGATTGCAAACTCTCAGGTTTTGCTTGAGAATGTCTTTATTTTGCTCCTGTTCTAGTGGGGTGTACTATTCTAACTGACAATGTTTACCCTCAGTATAACCAGCCTATTCTACTGCCTCTGGATTCCTTCATAGCTGCTGAGAATCAGAGTTCATCTAGTGGTTATTGTGCTAAATGAAATCTGTCTTTTCCCTGGCTACTTTTAACATTTTATTTCTGTTTGGGGGTTATGTAGTTTCACTGTGATGTGGACTTTTAAAAACAGCTTTATTGATGTATAAATTACTGACAATGAATGCACATGTTTAAAGTGTGCAGTTTTATAAATTTTGGTATATATATATATATATATATATATACTCAATGAGTATATGGGATATATATATATATATATATATATATATATATATATATATATATAATATATATATTATATATATATATATATATATATATATATATATATATATATACTCAATGAGTATATGGGATATATATATATATATATATATATATATATATATTCAATGAAAACATCATCCACCTTGAGATAATGAACGTATCTACCATCCACAGAGTTCCTTCTGTCTTTTTGTGTTTTTAGCGTCACCGTCCTCAGTCTCCAGGTAACCGCTAGTTTCACTTTCTATCTCTATAGATTGGTTTGTATTTTCTAGAATTTTATACAAGTGGAATCATACAGTATATACTCTTTAAAAAAATCTGGCTTTTAGGGAGCAAGATTATTTTGAGTTCATCATATTATGGCATGTATCAAGAGTTTATTCCTTTTCTATTGGTAAATTGTATTTTGTAAGGATATATCACAGCTTGCTTATGCATTTATCTGTTTATGGACTTTTGGGTTGTTCCCAGTTTTGGACTATTACAGAGTTCCTGTAAACATTCATATGCAAGTCCTTTGTGTGGACTCGGGCAAATTTCTAGGAGTAGACTGGCTGGATAATATGTTACATTTGTGTTTATGATGCCATAGTTTTCTATTCTCAGCAGTATTATGTAAAAGGATTTTGATTTCTTCATATCCTCTTCAACACATGTGTGATCAATTTTTTTTTTAAACTTTAGCCATTCTAATAGGTGTATAGTGGTATTTCATTGTGGGTTTAATTTGTATTTTTGTGGTGATCAATGATGTTGAAATCTTCTTGTGCTTACTTCCCTCTGTATATTTTCTTTGTGATATATCTATTCATATCTTTTGTCCATTTAAAAAATTGGGTTGTTTGGTTTCTCATCATTCAGTTTTTAGTGTTCTTTATGTTCCATATACAAATCCTTTATTGAATATATCAGATCAGTCCTTTCTGTAGTATTTTATCTGATCCCATGGCTTATCATTTTACTCTCTTAATAGCATCTTTTAAAGGACAAAGTTTTGAATTTTGGTGCAGCTTGAGTTAAATCAATTTTATCTTATGGTTTATCCTAGATTTCTTACATTTTTAGATTTTACATTTAGAATTATGATCCATTTTGTTTGTTTTGAATCCAATAATTCCAGTGTTGTTAGTTAACTAGACTTTTGTTTCTAACTAATTGCCTTTGTCCTATAGTCATGAATTGTTGCTGTTGTATCCAACTCACAGTGACCATCATAGGGTTTTCAATGGCTAATTGTTTCAGGATTGTTTTCAGGAGTGGACTGCCGCATCCTTCTCCCGTTTTTGTGGTGCTTGGGATTGAACTTCGGTCCTCAGAAAGTATGGAGTAACACTCTACTAATTGAGCTAAGCCCGAGTCCTAAATGGTCATGAATTAGTTGCCCATTTATCTGTATCTGGACCCTCTATTTTGTTTCGTTTATCTATTAGTTTTTTTAATATCAGTCTTTTATGTCTTTTATGGTGCTAAGGATAGAACTCAGGGCCTAGCACATGCTAGGCAAGCACTCGACCACTAGACTATCTTCCCATACCATATACTGTCTTGATTACTACTATTTATTTATTTATTTATTGTGGTACTTGGGGGTTGAACCCAGGGCCTGGCACATACTTTGCAAGTGCTTTACCCCTGCACTGCATTCCTAGCCTCTTTTAAAATATTTTTTAAATTTAGAGATAGGGTCTTGCTAATTTGTGCAGGCTGCCTCTGGTCTCAACTTGTGATCCTCCTGCCTCAGCCTCCCGAGTCACTGGGGTTAACTGCATGCGCCACTGTACCCCCGGCTGATTACTACCATTTTGTAATGTGGCTTGAAATGAAGAGTTAGTTATCTAAGTTTGTTCTTTTCTCAAGTTGTTTTGGGTATTCTAGGCCCTTTGCATCTCCATGAGTTTTTTTTTAATTAGTAACTTTTTTTAGTTAGTGTAAAAATTAATGGATTTCATTAGGACATCTTTATACATGTATATCATTATGCATTGCTCATAGGAGTTTTAGAATCAGTTTGTCAATCTTTTGAAAAGAGCTTGCTGGGGGCCTGGCATGGTGGCATACACCTGTAATCTCAGCACTTGGGATGTGGAGGCAGGAGGATCAGGAGTTCTAAACAAGCTTGGAACAAGCATAGGAGTTCATGGCCATCCTGGGCTGCACAGCAAGAGACCCTGTTTCCAAACAAAGAAAGAGCTTGCTGAGATTTTAAAAACTTAGTAGTTTTATTTTCATTGGGATTTCATTGAATCCATAAGTCAATATTTAGTCTTTTGATCCATGCATGTTGTATATCTTCCTTTACTTAATTCTTGGTTAATTTGTTAGTAATATTTTATAGTTGTCAGTCTATTTACTTTTCAGCATTATTCATAGAATTTGACAATTTCTGATGCTCTCAAATGATTTTTTTCCCTACGATAACCCTTGCAGACATTTTAATGTACCTCTCTCCAATCTTTGTTGTCCACATATATTTTCCATAGTTGTAAGACCAGAATGCAGCTCAGTGGTAGAGCACTTGCCAACATGCGTAAGGCCCTAGGTTTGATCTCCAACGTGAAAAAAAAAATTCACAATTTACATCATTGTGATTATGCTGAATATATCCTTCAGAATCCTTTGTTTCACTTAACATATCTCAAATGATATTTTTAAATTGTTCATTAATAACATATTGAAGAGAAGTCGAGTGTTTTATCGTTTTCTGTAGTCTTGTTAAATTCATTTATAATGTTCTAGTGACTTTTTCCTAGAGTCAGTCAGATTTTCTACATAATTATGTCATTTGCAAATAAAAACACTTCTACTTGTTTCTTTCCAATCTTGGTTCCCTCTTTTTCTTTTTCTTGATTTATGGTTGCACTGGCTGGAACCTCCAGTAATGTGAAAGGAAGGAGTGAGAGTGGACATCTTTGTCCTGTTTCTGATCTCAGTGGGAAAGGCACTCAGTTGTAAATGATGTGAAGTATGATGTTAACTACAGGATTTTTTGTATGTTCTTTATCACGCACAGTACAGGAAATTCTATTTTTAGTTTGCTGACAGTTATAATCAGGAATAGATGCTGGATTTTCATGAAATGCTTTTTGTGCATTTATTGATAATTTGATTTTTTTTCTAATGTGTTAAAGGATTACATTGACTGATTTTGAATGCTAAACCAACTTTGTCCTGTGATAAACTCCACTTGTCATTTATTATCATTTTAATATATTGTTAGATTCATTGGGTGAAGTTTTATTTAGGATTTTTACATCTGTATTCAAGAGGGATATCAGTCTGTAGTTTTCTTTTTCTTTTAATATTTTTGTCTGGCTTGATATTAGTGGTTTTATTGGTTTTGGTTTTCATCCTGCTTATGATAAGTTTTTCAGAACCTGGATTATTTAATCAGTTCAGGAAATTTCTCTTTAAATATTTCCTTTGCCTCAATTTCTCTTTCCTTTTAATCTGGAACTGGAAACATTTTTCAAACCCTTACAATCTATTCTCCATGTCTCTTCTTTCATATCATTTTTCTTTTTTCTCTCAGTGTTATATTCTGAATAATATCTCAGAATTCTCTTTCATTAATTGGTTTTTATTGGAGTTCTAGTTAGGCTACTCTTTATCCATTTAGATTTTTAATTTTTTTTTCTGTTATCATAGTTTTGAAATTTATATTTGTATTTTTCTTTTCAAATCTGCTTGGTCTTTTTTTTATATAGTGTCCTATTCTTTTTAAAATGTTTTCAATTCTTGTTCATTATTAAGATATATTAAACACATCTTTATCTACTAATTCCAGTATCTAACATTTCTTTTATGGATCTAATTTTGCTGCTTTTCTTTTTCTACTGCTTTTCTAGTGCCTCATTTCTTCATATATTTTATGTGTGTGTGTTTGCCTCCCTCTGCCTGCTTGCCTGCCTTCCTTCTTTCCTTCCTTCCTCCCTCCCTCCCGTCCTTCCTTCCTTTCCTTTCCCTCCCCTCCCCTCCCCTCCTTCCCTCCCTCCCTCCCTTCCTTCCTTCCTGTGAATTCCATGCCTCCGAATCTTTTCTGTGAGAGTTCTTTGAGGGCTGGGTGAAGTTGGGTGCCTCCAAAAAAGATTGCCATTTGGTTCTGCCACATACCTACTAGGATCTTTTTCCTTCTTTCATTATTTTTTGCTGTACCATAAGGTTGAACCCAGGGCCTTGCACATAATTTGCCAGTGCTGCTGAGCCTCACCCTCAACCACTTTTCCATTTTTTAAATTTTGAGACAGGATCTCACTAAGTTAATTGTCTTTGGCCTTGGACTCCTGATCCTCCTGCCTTAGCCTCTGGAGTCACCGGGATTACAGGCATGCATATGAGCCACAGTGCCCAGCTCATGGTAGGATCTGTTTGATTATGGATCAAAAACCTGGCTTGTGTCACAAATTCTCACTAGAGATTGTCTCCCATGCCGTTTACTTACTGCTAGAATTTGAGCCCACCCTCAGTTGAGGTGAGTTCATTTTCCGTTCAGTCTTGCAGCAGGGGCAGGGAGTCTCAGTGGTCTGTGGATACAGTACAGGGTGGACTCCTATCCCCTTCTCGCCTTGTAAGACTCTGGGCTTCATCCTTGGTACACTGCCTTGTGAGAGTTTGTGCAAATCAATGCTCAGGCTAACCTTGTTGTTGTTTTTTATTCTGTCTTTCTATTTGTTTTCAGCTATTGATTTGGTCGGGGTCTCTGCTCTATCATGGAAATGGAAGTGGGGTCTCAATCTTTTTATGTGATTAGACTTTGTCTCTTCTTTGGTATCCTGGGACTAATTTCATTTGCATCAGCTTGGTTTCCATTTCTTTTGGTGAGCATTGGAGAACCAGGGGAGGCAGGTATTTTCTTCCTGTATTGGTGATCTGTCCCCTGTGGTACAGACGACCTGTGCAAGCAGCTAACAAGGCCCTGAGCTTTACCTCTTTCCTTCTTCCTAAATCATCTGTGCCAACAAAGTGGAGCTTGTCTTTGTGGTACACACCTGTAATCCCAACTACTTGGGAGGCAGAGGCAGGAGGATTGCAGGTTCGAGACCAGAGGCAGTCTGTGTAATTTAGTGAGACCCTGTCTCAAAAAGTGAAAAGAATGGGCTGGGGGTACAGCTCGGTGGTCCAGCACTTGCAAAGCATGCAAGCACGAGGCCCTGGGTTCAATCTTCAGTACTGCAAAATAAATAAATAAGTAAATAAATGAATAAATACATAAATAAAATAGAAAAATACATTCCTGCTCTGTACCACATTTAGAGTCAACCTCTTACTATATACGCTCATACTACTGCTCTCTACCTCTCCTGTGGTCTCTTTATTACAGTTGAAACAATATGATTACTTGTGTGACTGCTGGATTTAAAACCTGTCTCCATGCAGTCAAGGGACCCAAACAGCCTCACTCTCTCCCCACAGAGTCTGTTCCCTGGCACAGTGCCAGGTATGGAGAGAGCCTTTAAGCAAAGTGAGGGAATGGATGAGTAATGTGATCTGTCAGAATACACTGCGGAAGCAGACATTTGCAGTAACTCAGTTTAGTTCAGCAGTGGTTCTTGGAGCCCCTACTGTGTGTTGTTGCTCTCCAAGCTGGATGTATTTGGAAGACGCGAACATGAGCAAGACACAGACCTTACCCTCCCAGAACCTCCGTCCAATACAGAGAAGGCCATGCTTCCATTGTAAGAATTTCCAAATTCACCTGATAAATTCCTCATCTTCTGGGTCAGTTCTTTACCTTGGACTGGGTGTTGCCCCACTATTGGCCAGCTCCCCAGGGTCTAGACACTGGAATCCTGTGCACACTGTGCTGCCATCCCCAAAGACCTGTATCAGCCCTCATTCTCCATCACTATCAAGCACTTCTCTGTGCCCAACGCATGTCATTTCATTTGGAGTGTCACTGAAGGTACAGCAGAGGGATGCAGCTCATTTGGAGTGTTACCTGCAGTACAGCAGAGGGGTGCAGTTCAGTGTGGCCACGAAGCCTGAGGAGATCCCCTAGTTGGGACCTCCATTCAAGTTAAGCCGGGTCCTTGGCTTTGTTGCAGAAAAGAATTTCCGGTTGTGTCAGAGAGAGTGAAATAAAGTTATAGAGTTTATTAAATGCATGCTTTAGATTATATGTGGGCACTAACCGGTGGGGGAGGAAGAGGGGAGAGAGACATCCAAGACATGGATGTGGGCCTCCCAAGAGATGAAAGAAGCAGCAGAAGTCCCAGGGCGCATAGGGCAGGCCCCATGTCATTTCAGCTCTGGGTGACTAGTGTGACCCAAGCTTTAAGCTCCAGCTAGAATGGACCCTGTCCTAGGCTAGGGAGGTGCCAACAAGAGCACCAAAGAAGTTCCATTGTTTAGGTTTTTCTATTGGAGAAATTTCCCTTTAGTAAAATGAGATTATAGGGTACATTGCATAGGTTTAAGGAAAGAGTCAGGAGGGAGTTGCCTGGGTGTGTCTCAAGGAAGCACAGAATTATAAAGCGGAAAGCAAGGTCAAACTCAAAGGTTACATACATTTTGGCCCCAAGCATGGCTCATGACTCTTTTAACATTTTCATTGTTTATAATGTCTCCCCAAAATAATGTCTCTATGCCGGCAGTCCTCACAGCAGTCTTCTTGGTAGTTGGTCAAAGTTCCTGACTCTCAGCTGGGGAGACTCAAACCAGGTTCTGGGGTGACAGCCCTTTCCCTTCCCATGTCCCCCAGTTTTCCTCTTTCTACCCAGCCTCAGGAGAATACTGCATTTAAAGTACAACTGTCCTGTCCCGTTAGGGAGTGTGGGGCTCACAGCCAGCCACCACAGGGGCTTGCCATGGAAGCTCTGAGTGGACCAGACAGGAAATCTCAGGCTCTGGCCGGGCTCCAGGGAGCACTGCCCCTTGGATCACAGCCAGCCACCAAGGCCCACATGGGTGTCTTCACACTGCAGTGGGCATGCTAGCAGCCACTTTGTGGGTTTGTTGTTAGGTGCCGTCGAGTCGGTATCCGACTCATAGTGACCCTCATAGGGTTTTCAATGGCTGACTCTTTCGGGATTGCCTTGGGAGTGGATTGCCAGGTCCTTCTCCCATTTTGGGGGTGCTGGGAATCAAACTCAGGACCTCAGAGACTGCAGCGCATCGCTCTACCAACTGAGCTAAATCCCAGCCCTTTGTGGGTTTAGAGGTTGTTTTCTAGGGTTGCCTAGGCTAGAGACAGACAGGACACAGGCCCATGACTCTCAGCTGCAGGCCTGTGAGTGTGTCTTGCATGGGGCAGCCTCACTGCCTGGCCCAGGTGGCCTCTGGGAAGCAGGGCCCTGCATCCTTGGCCCCATGGGCCTTTCTGCACTGCAATCAGCTGCCTCTCAGTTAGCCACTGCTGAGTGACTGAGCCTGATCCCAGCCACTGGGCTCACTCTTGCTTGAAGGGCACCAGCTGAGGAGGAAAAGCCAAAGCTTTTAATAAATGAAGGTGAGGCTGGACCAGCTCACATATGTGTCTTCCCAAAGATGGCAAGGCTCAGGCCAGAGAGGCAGGCCCGCAGCTCCTCAGCTGCCTGCTGGCTTAGCCTGGGCCTCAGGTGGAGAGGAGGGGTGTGTGGCGAAGGGCTTCCTGGTCACTGCCCACGGGCTTCTACCTGCTGAAAGGGAAGAGATGAGGAGAGTGGAGGGCTTTCTCAAAGCTCAGGTGTTGCTGATCCCAAGTGAATGGACATGCCCTTTAGCTTATGAAATGATGAAGGGTAGCTGGTGGGTTACTTATCTTCTTGGGTGACTTGAAAGTACTTCCTGAACAACTGCAATGTGGAGAACACTGTCCCTTCCCAGCACCCTTTTCTGGGGAAATATCTTTCCAGGTGCTTGAATTTAGAAGTCAGAGCTGCCATGTTAGATGACCTTGAAATCAAGGAGCCTTGGCTTTCTGATGTGTAGGGGGTGGGTAGAGCAGGAGACCTGTTCTGTCTCTTCTAATTCGCTGTAAAGTTTGGGTTTGGATCAGCTTCGTTTTAGTATGGTTATACAGGGCTGAGTTTTAGCTCAGTTGATGGAGTGCCACTCTACTATCTGAGGCCGTGGGTTTGATCCCTGGCACCGCAAAAATAGAAGGACATGGCAGTCCACTCCCAAATCAATCCCTAAACAATCAGCCATTGAAAACTCTATGAGGGTTGCTTTGAGTTGACTGGACTCATTTAACAACAACAGGATTCCCCAAGGCAATGTAAAGAAGTCAGAGAACAGGAGAGTTAAGCAGGCTTTTAGAAGGAAAAGTGCCTTGAATAGACAGAGAAGATAGTGGGCCTAAGAGAAGGGAGAGGCATGCATGAGGTTACTGGTGAGAGAAGAGGATCGGGGAAGAGAAGAAGAGCTTGTGGAACAACAGAGGAAGAGAGAGTGGGTTAATGTTCCCACTAGTTTTATTCAAAATTAGGCACGCCCAGGGCTGGGATTTAGCTCAGTTGGTAAAGCACTGCTCTGCAGTCTCTGAGGTCGTGGGTTTGATTCCCAGCACTGCAAAATGGAAGAAGGACATGGCAATCCCCTCCTGAAGGGCACTCCTGAAGCAATCAGCCATTGAAAACCCTATGAGGCTCTCCATGAGTCAGAGACGACTCTACAGCACCTAACAATAATAGGGCACGCCCAGTGTGACATCAACCCTGGGTGCTCAGCTTTGAGTGCCTAGTGTGACATGGGCCTAGGGTCTTCATGGCTTGGCTAGGGCATGGGACCTATTTGAAGATGTCCTCCCAGTATCCTCAGAGATATATGTGGCTTCTTTATCATGGCAGAAAGGCAGGAACTGTTTTCAATCCCCTTTCCTTCCATATGGCCTGGTAATGCCTAAGCTAACTACCTAACAATACTAGTATAGCATGAAGCCCACCCCTGGGGAAAATGTGCACGTGGGGCAGCGTCCTGGTCCATTGTCTCAAGGTGTGAGTTAGGGGTTTGGCAAGTGTCTGCCTCTGTACCCCCTTCTAGCCCTCCACTGTGCAGTAGTTTTTTTATACTGTCATGTGCCCTGGCCCTTGCTGAGGATGTTTGAACCCATCTGCTTTTCTGCACAGAATCCTAGGTACCTCCACAATGTAAATTAGCTTGACCCCAGAGAGCCTGTGTATCAGCTCAAGGAAATGCACCTCTGGGAGGAAGTGCCAGAGGCTCAGGGAACCAAACAGCCACCTGGGAGGAGCTGCAAGGCAGTGGAAAGAACTGAAGGGAAAATAGGGTTGTGAACCCTAAATGAGAGAGACACAGCTCAGCATTGCTGCCCGCTCTGAAGAGTTTCCCTGCTTAGGACCTCTGCTTAGGTGATGCCAGGTCCTTGGGTCCATTGCAAAAAAAAAAAAAAAAGGATTTTTTAGGACAAGTCAGAGAGTAAAAGAAAGTTAGAAAGTTTATTAGGTAAGGGTCAGAGACACTACATGCTTTGGGGGAAAACGTGTTGTGCTCAGAGAGAAAGGGAGACCCTTAAGCCAAGAATCATAGTGGTAGGAAAATCCCTGGGGGCAGAGGCCTGCAGAGATGAGAGAAGGCACCCCGACTCTGTAGAGGGACAAGTTTAGTTGGGACAAGTAAAGAGAGGGGAGAGGAGGGGAAAAGAAGCCAGGGGCAGCCGTTTGGGGAGGGAGGAAGGACATGAGTACCCCTGTGACAAGCTGAGGTGAGGCTGGGGTTATATAGGACAGGACAGGCCTTTGTCTCACTTGAGAAGAGTTCCCTTGCAGGAAGGGGAAGAGGAGTAAGTTTGGGAGGTTGGGAGATTTGCCCTTCCATACTGGGGCATCAGGCGAACTCCAAACTCCGCCATCTCAGGACCTTGGAGCTCTGTCAGGGGCGGGGCCCTCAACCCTCCCACAGAGCACACGCCTAGCACATGGACGTGGGCTTCTCAAGAGAGAGAGAACAGCATTTGAGTAGCTTAATAATAGCTATATATGAGATTTAGGGCTGGGATTTAGCTCAGTGGATAGAGCTCTGCGCTGCAGTCTCTGAGGTCCCGAGTTCAATTCCCAGCACCACAAAAATGGGAGAAGGGCCTGGCAATCCACTCCCAAGGCAATTCTGAAACAGTCAGCCATTGAAAACCCTATGAGGGTCGCTATGAGTCGAATACTGACTCGACAGCACCTAACAACAACAACATACGAGATTTGGTGAGTTTTGAGCTGACATTGGTCAAAAGATGTAATTTACAATTAAATTCAAAGTCTGAATGAAACAATGAGCTGGGTTACCCATTCTTTCTATCTTAAGGAGTTTCTCTTTATGTAAATGAGATTGTAGGGTACATTTATAAGGTGTATTGCTAAGATTTAGGGACCAGGCCAATAAGATAGAAACAGGTCAAAATAGACCAAAAGAAGTTCATTGTTTAGGATTTAAAAGATTAGTAGAAATGTTTTTATATTCCTTCTATTGAAGGAGCTTCTCTTTAGTAAAATGAGATTATAGGTGGTCCAGGAGGTGCATTGCCAGGCTTACAGATAAGAAAAGAGTCACAAGGGAATTGTCTAGGTATATGTTGACTGCAAACATAGCCCATAATCCTGTTTGTGAGATTCTCAAAGAAGCATAGGATTACAGAGGAGAAAGCAAGGTTGGCATGGCTTATTGCTATTCCAACACTTTCATTTGAAATATCTCTCAAAATAATATCTCTATGCAGGCAATTCTCATAGGAGCTTTCTTTCCAGTTGTGTTGAAATCCTTGATTCTCAGCCAGTGAGACTTAAACCAGGTCCTGGGATGGGTGAAAACTCTTTCTTTCCCATGTCCCCTTAATTTTCCCTGTCTTTCTATCCTGCCTAGCTCAGTTGGTAAAGTCCTTCTCTGTGCTCTCTGAGGCCCTGGGTTCCGACCTCCAGCACCACAAAAATGGGAAAAAGACCTGGCAACGCACCCCTGAGACAATCCCAAAATAACCTATCTGCCATTGAAAACTCTATAGATAGCAGAAAAGCACTGACATAGTACTGGCCATGGCACGTGTCAGGGAGTGTTTCATCTGTTGTACATAGGGTCCCTATGAGGTGGACCTGACTCAATAGCACCCAACAACAACTTTGTAGAAAATGAGTAAGAAAGCCAACCCATAGATGAGTTCAAAGCCCACCTCTGTCAGTGCTTTGTGACTCTAGGCAAGCCACTTACCCTCTCTTATTTCATCTTTAGTAATAACAGAAGAGCTGGGGTTTAGCTCAGTTGGTAGAGAGCTGCTCCACACTCTGAGGACCTGGGCCCAATCTCCAGCACCACAAAAACAGGAGAAGGATGTGACAATCCATTCCCGAAACAATCCCAAAACAGCCATTGAAAACCTTCTGAAGATCCCTGTGAGTGAGACCTGACTTGACTGCACCTAACAACAACTACAAATAATAGAAGGCTGTCATCTCTCCTACTTTTATTTGGGTCTTGAAAGGTTATTTGGTTCTTGTATACAATTTGTTTATTGTAAATGAGATACTGTGGGCTTGGACAATGGTCAAATGAAAATAAGAGATTTATTTATTCCAGTACACTTATTGCTCATATCTACTGTGTGCCAGGCACAGTTCTGTGTAGTAGTGAGAAAACCACAGTCAGCCTTCAGGAACCTTACACTCTAGGGGAAGAAACATCTAGATAGTAAACAAGCAAATAAATAAACCCGGCACTTGTTATGAGTGCCGTGAAGGAAATCAACAGGTGCAAGGCAGTCAGGAGGTATCTGAACAGAGTGTAGGGAAAGGGAATTCTCTCTTCCCCTCTGAAGGTTCACATCTGCTCAAATAAACTGAGAATAGATAGGAGAGAAAGGAATACACGTTATAGTTTGTGCATGGCAGAACCACAGGCAAGTGATCACTCTGTAACCCATCAAGATTTGAACCCTGTACACCCCTTTCCCAGGGGAGGTGAAGGGGGTGGGGCAAGTTTAGAGGGGTGATAAGTGATTTTTAGGGAGAGGACAAAGGTCACCTCTGGACCCTGGGGGAAGTGATGACAAGTCTGGGAAGGTGAGGGGTGGAAGTGCCCTAAGAACAAAGGTGGTCTCCCCGTGCAGATGAGTCTCAGGTAGGTCCTGGAGCTGCACCGGGAAGAAGAGTTGAAAAGTCTGTTTGGTGTGGTGACAACTCCTAGTCTCTCCTCTGGTGATTAATTTCCCCTAGGTAATGAGATGTGGGGCAGGAGGCCAAGAAGAGATTCCTTCTGTCATAGGAGGGGACTTCAGAGGGTGCCCCTCCTTGTGTGTGTTTGTGGGGGCAGGGAACAAGGAAAGCTGGAGAGACCTGGATATAAGGCAGCTGCTGAGGCTTCCTAACTCTCTGTCCTTCAAAGTGCTCAGCTTATCAAAGCTCTGTCCGAGGCCATCATTTTCAATTTTAGTGCAAGGGCCCCAGGGCTGCAGCGAGCTGGCCTGCTTGGAGCTAGCAAGGGGTGTTGCCTGCCTGGAGCCCGGCCCAGGAAGCAGACACTGGGTGACTTGCGTGAGGCACAGAGTCACCCCCACTTCTTCCCATGTGTTTCTTCCTGTAAACCGTTCTTTAAAACATCTTTAGAATGTTGGAGGAACCAAATTGCAGGGTGGTCACAGAGCGTGGCCTGTGGAGTCTGTTCCCCAGGTTCTCTCAGCTCTGCCACTTACATGCTCTGACCTGAACAAGTTCCAGAGCCATTCCGAACCCCGGTATCCTCATCCATAAAACAGGGATAGTAATCTCTGCACTCCATCCTAAAAAAAGTTGTTATGTATTTTAAATTTAATTAATTAATTAATTAGTTAATTTGCAGTCCTGAGGTGTTGAACCCAGGGTCTCCTGCATGCTTTGTAAGCACTCTACCACTGGACTGCACCTCAGTCCACTTTTTTTTTTTTTTTACTTTTTAAAAAAAGTTTGAGACAGGAAGGTCTCTCTGAGTCATACAGGCTGCCTCTGCCTTGAACTCAATGATCCTTCTGCCTCAGCCTCCCAAGTCACTGTGATTACAGGCATGCTCCCCAGAGCCTGGCTGTATTTTAAAAATGTAAAGGAAATGAAAAATATGAAAATGCTTGGAATGTTTAAGAGGTACCATTGATGGGATAGAGAAGGGCTTGACTCCAGGTAGGTCCTTTGCATCCTGGACTTGTTAGGCTTTAATAAGTGTATACTCTCAGACAGGATTTCATGTAATTGGTTTGAGTCAGTGTTGACTTTGCAGGTGGGAAGTCTGGTCCAGGGCTTGTCCTTCTAGTGCAGCAGAAATGGTATTACAAGGAAATAAATGAATAATAAATGAAGGGCTCTGAAGTCAGGTGCTCCTACAGGATTTCTGTGTGCTGGAAACTCAGCAGAAAACAGATGGTCTCATTGTTCTGTCTGTGCAGACAGAAGTGAGTTTATGCAGCAGCACTGATTATGAGACAGATGATGGGGACCCACCTCTCCTTGGGGCACTGGGCAGGTGTTAAGCATTGTTATAAAGTGCTGTTAAACATATTAAAATCAATACTGATGTTGACAATAAGTTTTTTTTTTCTTTTCTTTCTTTCTTTTCTTTTTTTTTTTTTTTTTTTTTTGCCATAAGCCCTTCATTCAATGTTTTATTTTCCTGTAAATAACCACAGATGTTGGGGGATGGGGTGCTATGACTCCCTAATTGGCAGCTGTTGGACTCTCCCTTGCTACTCTGGCTGCTTTGAGTAAAGGACTCTCAGTCAAGCAGCCAGCCGAACCACCCTTATATCAGCACAGATGGTTTTGAACTCTTCATGGACGCCTTGAAAAAGCCATGAGACAATTGCCACAGCAGCACAACTCCAGCTCTTGAGGGTACAGCTCCAGCTATGGCTGTTTCAAACAGTTTGAGGTTTGCATTGGACTTTTTGCCATTGCAAGTTATGGTGAACTCTAGGTGACCCTGTAGCTCTTTCCACCCAAGCCAGAGGGGGAGTGCTTCCCCTAGTGGCCTAGCCGAGAGACTTCTGTGACTGGTGCAAAAGAGGAAACCTCTGTGAGTGGTGCATTCTGATTGGTGTAAACACAAACCTTCATTTGCATGACAGGATCACTGTGATTGGTGCAAACACTCCCTTTCTGGCTACATAAGAAGGCTGTTCAGCTCATTTGGAGAGTGCACTAGGAGACACTCTACTGTGCTGCCTCCTCTAGTGTTGCCGTATTAGGCTCAATAAAATGCTTCTCTGTAGTGCCTACTTTTAGTAGTGTGGGCTGAGCTGGTAACACTATTAAAGAAGAAAAGATGGTAGAACTGGCAGCAGAGATAGCAGAGCAGCAGTAAGGGCAGCAGCAAGTATAGCAGAGTGACAGGATAGCAAGGCAGCCAGTTTGCTGATTTGCTGAAGCAGGACAGAGGCCAGCTGTCTTGATGACAGTGACAGGGAAGCAGGACAGTAGCCAGCTGTCTTGATGACAGTGACAGGGAGTGCAGCTCATATAGCTCTGAGAATTGGGCAAGAGCAGAGCTGGGAGAGGCTCTGCTGATTGACTGGAAGGGGAGCTGGCTGGCACAGCTCTGTGGATCAGACAGAAGCAGAACCCAGAGGTACTCCAAAGGAGGAAGCGGGGAGCCACCAGGCTCTGCTGTTTGACAGAAAGTGAAGCCAGCCCACACAGCTCTAACATGGGGCAGGAGTAGAGCCCTGAGTTGCTGACAGTCAGCTGGAACAAGCATGGGAACTATGAGGCTGTGTTGCCTGATGGGAAACAGAGTGCAGCCTTGGGTCACTCTGACAGCAGGCAGTTGGGGTGGGGCATGAGAACCATGGCCTTAAAGGGGCAGAGCCTATTAAATGATAGGCCTAGGAGTAGAAGTAGCAAGGTATTGACAGCTGCTACTGAGAGCTACAAAAGAGGCAGAGCAAGAAGGGCAGCAGTTGGTAGCCACATTAGGGGAGGCTGCAACACTAGGGAAGGCAGCACAGGAGACTGTCTCCTAGTAAACCTCCAAATGAGCTGAACAGCCTTCTTATATAGCCAGAAAGGGAGTGTTTGCACCAATCACAGTGATCCTGTCATGCAAATAAAGGTTTGTATTTACACCAATCATAGAATACACCAGTCACAGAAGGGTACTCCTGAATGGCGGCAATAGTGACAGCGGGCACAGAAGTAAGAGACAGTGGAACAGTTCCAGAAGAGTGGCCACAGCAGGAAGAGGGAGAATGGCAGAGGCAAAAAGAAGCCAAAAGAGGGTGGAGTACTGAGGCCAAACGATAGCAGGCTGAAAAGAGCTAAAGAAGAGAAACTGCAGTCCCCAGTAGTTAGAAGACTTCCAGAGAGCTGTCAAGTCTGTAGGGCCAAAGATCTCAGGCACCCTGGACCCCAGGGCTATCAACTATGGCCACTGTCAGGGTTGAGGGTCATGATACCTAGGCCTGCCCAGTAGCTGCATCACCTGCTGCTGCATAGGATTCCCAACCTCCCCAGTCTACATAAGAGCAGTAACTCTAGAGAGAGCCTGTTGTTGCTGCTGCTGCTGCTCCAGTCCTTCTGCTGTCACCACTTGCTGCTGGAAAATTCTCAGGGATGCAGACACTGCCAAAAACCAGCACTTGAAGGGCTTCTCCTTGCCTAGTCATGATTTCAATCCAGGCAGAGCAAAAGGACCCCAGCTAACTGATTGGTAATAGTTACAAGCAAAGGCTTTGGCTTCTGAAAAACTCTTGTGTTGGGCTGCCCAGTAACCTCATGGTGATGTGAGGATGAGATTACGGTTCTTCAGAGTGCCATCCCAATGGTGTTTGTACCCAGCCATCTGCCTTTAGCATTGTAATGGCGTCATCCAGCAGGACATGGTTGTCAGTTGCCTGCTGTGCTTCTTATATTGTGGGAGGCTCTGGGGCACAGTGTAGGCAGGGCCCTCCCTGAGGCACATTTAGCCTTCCTGGAGACAGATTGTTAGCATGGACTGTAATGGCAAAGTGACAGAGTGCCTCAGCGGGACAAGTAGAGGATGCAGTGGAAGCACATAGAATGTTCTGGCCTGGGTTTTGTTTTATTTTGGCTTGTGGGGGCATCTGGGAAAAGCATTTTGGGAGAAGTGCTATCTAAGCAAATATGTGAAGAATGAGTTAACTGGGTTGGAACTTGAGGGGAGGAAAGCATTCCAGACAGAGTGCTCCTCAGAAGCCTGGCCTTGACTGGCTGAGCAGGGAGGCCTGGGACCAGAGAGGGTGGAGGGTCTCAGATGGTCTCTATGGTAAGGCCTTTGGATTTTATCCTATTGTCTGTAGGAAGCCAGTCTGCATTCTGCAGGGGCTGCGGCTGTAGCTGCTCTGTGGGGACAGACCTGGAGGGGACAGGGTGCCAAGTAGGGCAGCCAGCTGGGAGGCCCTGGAGCCTGGCGGGAGACGATGAGCACAGCAGGGGTGTTCAGGCGGCACTTGAGGGCAGACTCCACAGATGCGGGATGGGACGAGCCTCTCAGGCTGTTATTTTTCTCCTTATTCTATCAGACGTCCTGAGCAAGGTGGTGGCTACTGCCAGATCCTGCCGGCCTGGGGTCCTGCCTTCCAGGGCCTGGGAGAGCCCTGCAGTGAGTTCCACAGCCACGTGTTCCCTTAACATTTGCAAAAAATGGTGATGTCACCACAGCCAGATGGTGTCTCCCTCAGTCCTCTTGTAGGGAGGAGTGGCTGCTGGCATCTCTCAGATCCTGAGGTGAGTGGAGAGGCCAGTTGAGAGGACCTCTCTCAGCATGTACAAAATGCACTGAATTCCTTATTCTTCTTAAAGAGCCTGCCCCACGCCTGGTACATAAATAGCAGGCCCCACAAACCCCAGATCCAGCCATGTGGTGACTACTCTTTCCTGCCTGGAGCCTTGGTGGCTGGTAGCAGTGGCAGGACCCAGCTGCTTGGCTCCAGGCGAAGAGAAGGCTCCTGCAGCCATAAGAGCTGTGTGAGGGTATCCCAGGTCCACGTGGAGATGCTATGCACACTTTCATCTCTCCCTAGTGCATGACTTAGGTACAGAAATGATAGGGTTTGCTCTGTGCCCTACACTGGTCTAAGAGTGTGCCATAGTAAACTCCTTGACTCTAGAAATGAGTATGAAATAGAAGGAATATCCTCTGTTTTACACGTGGGGGAGGAGGGTCCAGTGAGATCAAGGAACTTGCTAGTGCTGGTTAATAAAGGAGTCCAGCATCACAACTGGTGCATATGGGCAGGGCCGTCCACTTAAAAGGGGCCTACGCTTGGTCTAAGACTCTCCTGACAAGCTACCTCAGGAGGTAGTGAGTCCCCTGCCCTTGAGGTGTCCAAGGCAAAGCTGGGCAGCCCTTTAGCAGGCATCTTTCAGAGGAGGTCTGAGTGCCAGATGGCACGAGGCTGGGTTAGATAGACTTCAGCACCTGTGAGCTCTGAGATTCTGGGATTCTGGAACTTTCTCTCCATGGTTCTACTGAACATGAGAAAATAGAGGGAACAGGGTCTGAGGGAAATGGTCTAATGCTTACAATTTTGTGAGAAAGTGGGATAGTTCTCAAAGGAAGGAACTTCGTGGAAGGACAAGGACATAGTTGTTGCTTAGACTGCTGGCAATATTACTGGGCTGTCGTTCCTTCCAAGTTCACCACAGACCTGCTTCTCTGCCCAAGGTCATCAGAGATGCCCCTCCCCAGATGCAGAGAAATGAGGTTTGTCTTCAGCCGCAGCTCAGCCCTAACTGGGGCACAGTTGGGTTAGGGACAGAGCACTCAGGGCCGTGGAGAGGTTGTGCTCCTCCTGGCTGCAGTCTCCAGGCTTTCCTGCCACCTGGCTCCTGGCTATGACTTGCAGCTTCAGTTCTAGAAAGGCATTTGGTGGTGGATTTCCCCGAGGAGGCTGCGCTGTGTTCTCTGGGGCGTGTGTGCGTGTGTGTTGGGAGACCAGGGATGGAACTGGAGACCAGAGGAAGGCAGGATGTTGCAGACCTTCTGCCATGGCTGTACTGTGATCTCTGTGTCATTACCCTCAGCAAGGTATTTAATCTCTCTGCCTCTCATTTTCTGCCTCTGTAAAGGGGACAAGAGAGAATGAATGTTAGCACTAGACTTGAAAATGTTTTATCTAGGTATTCTCATTAATAACACAATTTGTATGGTGCTTTGGGGGTTTCTAAGAGCTGTTCACATAGGCAATCTCACCAAATGATTATTGCCCTCATTTTATGGTTAAAGGAACTGAGGCCAAAAGGACTTAGGAGGTGGCAAAGCCAGGCCTACATGTTCAGTTTCTCAACAGGGATCCTTTGTGTTTTCTGAAAGTTTGCCCTTTTGTTCATTGTGCCAATGGTGATTCCCACAACTTGACATTTACGTGGTCCCCAGGCCTCGTCTGTATGATGACTTCTTTTTCTTTTCTTTTTGAGACAGGGTCTCATTAGGGTAGCCCAGCCTGGCCTCGAACTTGTGGTCTTTCTACCTCAGCCCCCTGCATGCTGGGATTACAGACCCATGCTGCCATGGCTGGCCACACTGACGTCTTGCCAGGGGGGGTCGGTGATTTGCTCCCTCATAGGTCTGCTTGGCTGGAAGACAAGCAGGGTGAGTAAATTCTGAGCTTACAGTTAGACTGCTTCTGTTCACACCTCCAAACTCTCACTCACCTGCCACGTCACCTGACATATGACTTAACCTCTTGCAACCTGAGTTTTCTTATGTGCAAAATAAGGATAATCATGGTACCTACTACATGGAAGAGTCCAGTTAGATAATCTATGTGAAATGCTTATATCAGTGTGTGACCTAAAATATCTTAGTTGTCATTGTTACCATTCTTATCATTATTATCCCTTTCACACTAAGTGTATTCTTCTCCAGTTGGACCATTTTCTGTATTTTCACCATTATACATTAAACATCTTTTTAATAAACTTGTTTTAGGCTTGAAACTGTAGTCAGCTTTTGATTTCCTTTTTAGCATCTGTTAGAAAGTATTTTTAAGAGCTCTGCCTGAGTTCACGGGAAGCCCCCATAAATTCACTTGAAAGCAGATCTCATCACTAAAAACCCACAAAACACCTCGGTGTGAATGGAGGAGTCGGGATGTAATTTATGGCATCCACTTCTCACTGCCATTTGGCATTTTGCAAACTGCCACTGCCATTAGCAGTCACTTTTGAGTATTTATGACATTGCGGTTGGAGCACTTTCATTCTCATAACAGAAACAGGGTCACATTTACAAAATGTACCCTACGCAGAGCTGGAAAATGAGCTCCCCCGGGGAGACTGATGGATGGGGCCATGCAGCAGAAGCATCGCCAGCCATGCCGAGCCGTGCCCTTTGCACACATCCTTGTTGGAAGCTGTCTTTCTGTCTCAGGCCTTGGCCTGCCAGGTCTGGTCTCTCTGCTTGGCAATGGCTTAGGCACCAGGGAAAAACCAAGTGTAGCTAAATACCAAACGATGTTCCACACAGAAGTCCTTCCCAGCCACAAGTTGGCAAAGTTGAGCTGGGATTTGGCAAAAACTCCTCCATGGTCCTAAAGTGGTTCTTTGTGTCCCAGGTGGCAGAGGGAGTTTTGGATATGCCAAGTGAGGGGGCATAAGCTCAGGGTGGCTCCTGCATCCGAAGCGGACCACTAGCAATACACCGTCTCCCACTGTGGCCTCTGTGTTCCCTCTGCAAAATGGGAGGGTTTGGTCTCAGTGAGCTCTGAGGACATCTTCCAGCCCACTGCATCTCTGGTTCCCATGAAGTGCTTGGCTGCCAAATTATATAGGATGCCTGGTCAAGAGAACTTGAACGTTTTCAGAGGGGAAAACTTCCATTTAAGTACCAAATAAAAAAAAAAAATCAAGATGTTCACTGTGTATGAAAAGGTTCCCATCTCTATCATTCTCTACTGCCTCTCTACTGGTGAGGAAAGCTGTCCAGCAGGGGGACTCTGTAAGGCTTGAGCAGGGTACAGGCCACCCGAGATTTGTCTTTGCCTCTTAGATCCCTCTGAGGTACCTTAGCACTTCACACTGCCATGTCTCTTGTGACAGTGTCTCAGGTCTTCTCTGCTCTTGATGCCCTGGACAGTTATAGGGAGCACTGGTCAGGCGTATCATAGTCTGTTAGGATCATCTGATGTTTTTCTTTTCTTTTTTCTTTTTTGCCATACCTGGGGGTTGACCCCAGGGAGGGCCTCGCATGTACTTTGCAAGTGCTCTACTACTGAGCTGCACCCCTAATGCTTTATTTATTTATTTATTTATTTATTTATTTATGTTTTGAGTCAGGATCTCACTAAGTTACTCAGGATGCCCTGGCCTTGAACTTGAGACCCTCCTGGCTTCACCTCCAGAGTCACTGGGATTACAGCTGTGCTCCACTGTGCCTGGCTGCTCTGATGTTTTTCTCATACTTGAGAGGGGAAGGCCACAGCAGCAAAGTGCTATTCTCAGCACATTGTTTCTTTTCTTTTCCTTTCCTTTTCTTTCCTTTCCTTTTTAAAAAAAATTTTCCTGCAGTATTTAGATATCGAACACAGGGCCCCACACACAGCTTGCAAGTGCTCTCCAACTCTACTACACCCTCAGCCCATGTTTTATTTTTTATTTTTTATTCTGAGACAGTCTTGCTGAGTTATGCAGGCTGCCTCTGGTCTTGCACTCCCAATCTTCCTGCCTCTGCCTCCTGAGTCGTGGGCATTACAAGCATGAGCATCATTTCTAGAGGACTTCTGTTAATATTACCCTGCCTTTTCACTGTTGGTTTGACCTTGATCCCCTGGCAGAGGGTCCTTCCTAGTTTAATTCTCCCCTGTTAAGTGACTTTTCTTCTTCCTTTTCATACTGGACTCTTTGCAAGAGTCCGCATGGGCTGCCCCTCCCCTTTTCACAAGGGCTGGTTTCATTCAGCGTTATTGCCTGGCATCGTGCTGCGTGGCAGGGCGGAGGAGGTTGGGGGGACGTGGCGTGTGTCCTCAGGATACCGGGGTCTGGAAGACAGCACGGCAGAGCCGGTGAGGCATCCAGAGAGTGCACAGGCAGCCCTCACGCCAGGCCTCTTGCTTTATGTTTCTGTGCTCTGAGTGAATTTCCCTAATGTCCTCCACTTCCTTAACCATAAAACTTTAAATGTTAAGAGAGAGAAAATAAAAGAGGCCAGCTTATTTCCTTTCCATCCTTACCCCGAGACTCCTGGACGTTATTGTTTTCTAAACATTTCCATAGCACTTTTTGTGTTGAAAGCATTTTAGTCATTAATTAGTAATCCACATTAATATGCAGATTGAATTAATCTATTTCAGGCAGAAGTTTGTCAGGAGGAAACAAAATAGCTTAAGTGCTATTCCTCCCCACCTGCATCTTCTCTCTCTCCCCCTGCCCTTTCCCTGATCGTCATTAGGCCATTGCTGTGATGATTAGACGCTGATCCGCGCCGCCAGTGTGTGGCACTTGGGGGTCTGGGGAGGGCGCGGCTGCTCCCTGGACTCAGAGGTAGTGGCTGCCGCCAGGGATTCGTTAGCGCTGGCAGCTGAAATTGGCCTCATAAACAGTCTTCCCAGGAAACGGCCCTGGCTCTCCTAGCTTTGTGTTAGCGGCAGTGAGCTGACTCCCTCCTTGGCTCGGTTACCATCGGAGGCGTTGATTTTACCTCCAGGAGAAAGCGTGTGTGGCGCAGGTGCCGCTGTCGCACGAAAGAGCAGGTGCGCAGCTACTCATGAACAGGCTCTTATTGTTGTCCTAGTGTGGATGGGGGAGCCCCAGGTTGGGCTGGCCTACCCCTCACATTCCTAGCAAGTTCTGGGGGCTGTGCCTCCAGCAGCTGCCTGCACGCTCTGTCCCCCTCCGCACAGGCTGCAGTCCAGGGTCAGGTGCATCCCAGATAGGCACAGAGCTGTAGACAGACTGGGCAGCGGCCCTCTGAAAGGACAGCAGGGTAAATCCCCCAGCCCTTCTGTCCTCTCTACTCTGGTGTGAATCCTGCCCCCATCGCAGGTGTCTGGAGGCCAGGCCTCCAATAGCTGTGCCCTTGTATAGTCTTCAGGGCTGCCAGGTCAATGGAGGAGCCCTGCCTGGGTCTTCAGGGCCAAGAGTAGCTGATGGCTTGCAGACACCCCAACAGGCCCTCGATGCCCAGATGGCAGGAGGTCTGTGAGAGGCCACACTGGCTGAGCCCCAGGAGGCCCTTTCCTTTCTTGTTGCAGAGCCTCATGCCCCAGTGTTGCTGGTGGACTAATAGAGGAAAAGCCTCTCTTGCTCCCCTGGATCCTAGCTGTGTAAGGGAATGTTTTTCCTGACCACATTCCCACTGTGAGCAGCAGCACGCCTCCCTGTGACCCTGTGCCAACCATCTGATGGAGAGATTCCAGGGAGACAAATGGAGATTACATGGAAATCAATCATGCCCAGCTGGTGTTCTCTGCAGGCAACTGTTCAATTTTATTTCCTTTTCATTTTTCTCCCCATTCCCTGGGATCAGCTCCTTTAAGAGCCTGACACCAGGTAGACTTGTGTGATTAAGTGGTAAACTTAAGCTGGCTGCTAGAACCCTGTGTGTGTTTCTGGATGGGTCTTGGGTCCTCTGAGCTACTGAAGCTACAGAGACTGTTTACATGCATTTCAGTCTTTATTTCTTTATTTCTAAGTGTCTTGATGTGCTTTTATTTCCCCTTACAACCCATGCATAATTTTGGCAACTTTCAGTTGTAATTAATGGAAGACCCAACTCATTTTAGTGACTTGAAGACTTATTACCTCATATAATAAGAACCCTGGCAGAAGAATGACTGTGGAATGATTAATTCAGTGCCCCAATACTATCATCTCATATTCATATTCTTACCATCTTTTGGCTACACAATACTGGGTATATTCTCCCCAGGATAAAGTTCCTCAGTGTCACAAGATGGCTGCTGCAGTTCCAGATATCACATGTGAACACAAAAACCTGCAGAAACCTGGACAAAATCTGAGTTCTGTTAGGAAAGAGAAAGGGGTTGGAGTGAGAATGACCATTGGAGTCACTCAATCCAGGTGTGAGTCCTTTTTCAGAAACATTTACCCTTTCTTTTCTGCCTTAAGACATTAAGAACAAACATCTTCTCTTGGCATAATAAGACTTACACAATGTGCCCTTACCTGATATTTCCTACCTTTGTTTCCTTCTCCATGTAGCCATTGGCAACCAAACAAAGCCACTAGCTATTGCCAGAGGCTGTCATGCCT
This sequence comes from Pedetes capensis, assembly GCA_007922755.1. NCBI lineage: Eukaryota > Metazoa > Chordata > Mammalia > Rodentia > Pedetidae > Pedetes > Pedetes capensis. The sequence continues at coordinate 65,566 of VMDO01002893.1, read as the reverse complement.
CATTTCTGCCCCTCTGCCTTGCTTAGACTGTGCCCTGTATCTGGAGTACAACCTGTGCCTGGTCCTTATCTCCCAGCCCAGAGCCTGTCACTGTCAGCCTTTTCTTCTCCCTCCCACCCCTATCTTTTAAAACAAGCTTTTTATTGTAAAATAAAATATAGGATAGAGAAAACCATATGAAGCAATGGTGAACTTAATGCATTATTACAAAGAGAGACCATTGTAGCCACCAGACAAGAAGTGGGATTTTGCTAGTTCCTGCACATGCCCTGTGCTCTCTCTACTCAGTCTTCTCTCTCCATGTGATAGTAAATTTACTCTGATACCAGCACTCTGTCATTTAAAAAACAGACTTATTGCCCAAGTGTGCCTCCCTAGCAGTTAATTCTTACTTGATTTTTTTTTTCCTTTATTGCTAAATGTTGGTGGGGTACAGTGTAATACAGCATTGGCTTTTTCCATTATGCAACTATTACATCACTTTTGGTTACACTTTCATCAACTTACAAGGTTTATGGAACATTTTGACTAATGTGTAGTAAAACTCGTATGCATATCTTACTCTCTTTTTAATGTGATGTTTTCTAAGCCTCTCTGGATCTACAGGTTCCCCGTTCATTTACTTGTTTTCTTATAATGTGTTGAAGAACTCAGGCCTGGTGAGTTTCCCATAGTTGGATTTTGCTAGTTGCACTCATGGGGTTCAAGTTAATCCTTATGTTCTGCATACCAGCAACTGGATCCAGACACTTGACTGGCCAAGAGTGTAGGTGGCGCTGCTGCTTTATCCATTCCTTTATCCACAGGAGTCTTTTCAGGGTGGACCCCAAGTCCTTGGACCCACCACAATATTCTCAGAGAGCTCTCGGGCCTCCACTGTGTTAGGAGGTTCACATCCATTTGCCACACTCCTTGCCCACATGGCACTCAGCCATCTCTCTAAGAAGCCACTTGGTTTTTCCCCATGGCAGTGGGATTTTAAGACCACAACATGGGTTCTACCAGTGCTCTTTGCTACTGGGTCTGTACAGCTACTGTCACAAGATGGCTGCTGCAGCTCCAGATATCATACTGGGTCATACAGCTACTGCTCTGGGTCTTTCTATTGGATGGGGGAAGATCATAAGTGTGTTTATGTTTGTATTTTATTCTCACTTAAAGATAAAATGCCCCATGAGTTTATAAATATATGTTTAATTTAAATTCGATGTCTGCAGCCATAGCACCCTAGCATCTGATCCCGCCTGATTTTGGAAGTTAAGCAGGGTCAGCCTGGTTAGTCCTTGAATGGGAGACCTGGGAATGCCAGGTGCTGCAGGATAGGGAGAAGTGTGGGGCGAATGCCTCCCAGTACAGCCCGGATGTTTGGATGTGCGGTGCCACCACACACACAGATACTAAACACAATTCACTCATGACTCTGGGGTAAGGGGTGAGGACTCCTGCGGCCCTGGGGTTGCTGGCAGAGATGGGAGAAAGCAAAAGCCTTGGCTGCTTTTGCCTTGCGGGGACAAACACAGCTCTTTATTTCTCTGCCCTTATCAGGGTGGAAAGAAACCCAAAGTGTACCACTTTAAGTGCTAGCAGCTCTTATACTGCCTCAAGGGTAGATGCATCCATGTTGGTGGGCTCGGTGGTCACAAGGAGAGAGTTCTTGCTTCCTCGGTGGTCAGAGAGAGAGAGAGAGAGAGAGAGAGTTCTTTCCTTACTGAAGGTCTGGGCGCGAGAGAGAGCTGCTGCAGTGCAACTCCTTATATAGCTCACCCACGGAATGGCCTAAGCCAATCAGCTTTGAGTCCAATTGTCCAATCAGGTTCAGGGAATTTGTGAAGGGTTTTGTACAAACGTCCAATCAAGTTACTTTCATTTTCCCTAGATTTCTATTTACAAACCAGATCTTCAAAAGCCGTTTTCCCAGTTTGGGGGTTTTTGCCAATTTCCTCCCAATTTCTCCCTGCAGAGAAGGACCTGGCAATCCACTCCTGAAACAATCCACCATTGAAAACCTAGTGAATAGTAGAGAATCACTGATATGATGCCAGGCATGGCAGAGTATCAGGGAGTGTTTCGTTCTGTTGTACGTAGGGTTGCTATGAGGCTAACCCAACTCAATGGCACATAACAGTAATAGCAGTTTAAATTCAAGACCATGGGCTCCATGTTTCCTTTTCTCTGTGTGTCTTCTCTCCACATCAACAGCTCTGGTCTTCAAGTCCAGGAGTGGCTCACTTACACCTGCCGCAACTCCCACGGCAGCGGAGCGGCACCGGGACCAGCACCCACGCCTTGAGGGAACACCACTCCCCTCCCTGGCCCCGGCGTCTCCACAGGAGTCTTGTGTCCCTGTCCCACCGCTCACTCCCTCTTAGTCTAGGATAACTGTGTATTTAATGTTTGCCATCTGTCTGTGTGTCCATGTCTCTCTAGTCGATTTGGGTGTCTAAAACTCTTTCTGGTAGATTCCTTAGAGTGTGCTCATAGGAGCCATACTTCTTCCCCGAACCTCCCTCCCCCCTTTTTTTCCCCAGCAGTACTAGAGAGGCTGCACTTCCAGCCCCTTTTTAAAGCTTTTTATGTTGAGGTGCATCACTGTGCCCAAATCATTATTTCTTAAGTTCCTAACTTAATAGTTAGGATAACAGTTGTACCCTTTGAACTTGGAAGCCAGTTTGCTGGACATGAAATTTTTGATTCACATTTTCTTTCCTTGAGTGTCTTAGATGTATTACTCCAGTTCCTTCTGAAGAAACATGTTTGTTAAGGCATCTGGTGGTAAGGTGATTTTCTTTTGTTTATAAGTTCTTTGCTTTTTTTAAAAAAATAGATACTCAAAAGGATAGTCCCTCTTCTCTTTTTTCACCTGCCTGACTACCCTACCTCCTGTCCTCCTCCCACTTCACCTCCTTGCTTCCTTTTCACCTCTTTTCCTAGTAAGTTTCACTGGATGATGCCTTAGTGTTGGTTGTTGGTCTCAGTGTTGGTTGATCGTCTTAAGTCATACAGTATGCTCTTGGGATTTGTGCCTTCAGACTTTTTTCCTCTAATTTATTTCTTGAATTGTAATTTTTAGTTTTAGTTTTAGTTTGTGGTGCTGGGATTGGAACACAGAATTTTGTGCATGATGAATAAGTGCTCTGCCATTGAACTGCATGCCAGCCCCAGTATTTTTTTTTCTTCTGTTACCTCATTTGTTTTTCTTCTTTAGGGCCTCTTCTTCTCTATGTGTTAGATCTTCATTGCCTGTCTTCATAATGTATTACTTTCTCTTGTGTCTTTTCTTCTTTCTCCCCCATTTCTTCTTGACTTAATTTTTTTCATTTCTTCACCTATTAAAGGCATAATTGTTGGGTTTTTCTTGTTGTTGTTTCCTTCTTCTAGTTTAGTCTTCATTTATTAAGTGATTTTTTTCTTTCTAATTCTTTGCTGGGTATGTTACCTCATTTCTGAGTCTTTCTACCTCTATGTTGCTTCATATATCTTGAAGCATTTTGTCAATGTGTTTTAACTAATTTGAAGTAGGTTGCAGTTTGGCTTGATTGGTGTTGGGAGGTCTTTGGGGCATGCTTTCCTTGTCTGCAGGAATGCTGTTCTGCTTGCTGTTGTTTTTAAAACAGTAAGCTAAGATGGGGTTTAACTGTAGGACTTTCCTGTTCAGATTTTGGTGAAATTTGTTTTCTTGAATGTTAGAAGAAGGGGGAGTCACAGAGCTGCCTCGTCCCCTTGTTTTCTGTGCAGTGTTAGATATGTGGCTGGCTCCCCTGGGGTTCTTGGTTCTGTGTCTTTCTCTGGCTTTCCTTGAAAGTTCTTTCCTTACTGTCCCTGTGGCTGCTCTGTCTTCAGTGCAGGTTCTGGCCCACCCTGGCAAGTCAGCCCCTGTGTCCTCAGGCTGGACCACTAGCTATGGCCGTGCCCTACTGTCAGGACAGCAGCCACTGGCCTGTCTACTCCTGCTGCCTCCTTACGGTTGCCAGTAGCATTTGGGCCTTGTGGCCCATGGTGCCTTGCTCTTGTCTAATGGGGTTTTAGACAAGAGATGCCCTAGGGAGACTCATTTGCTAATCTGATTGTACCTGTTACTTCAGTGGTTTTGCTCTCTGTTTTGTTTGTGTGGCTTTCTGGAACTCAGAGGTACCGGAAACTGCTTTCCACTATTGTCCTCCTCCTGGCTCATGTTAATGCCTTTGGTGCCTTGTACCTACGTGGTAGATGTTCATAAATATCAAGATCATGCTGGAGAATTTTTCCTGTTCTAAGGGAAATATTTACCTAATGACATGGTGTATGAAAAAAAATAATACAATGAGCCAAGTGTAGTCGTACACACCTTTAATCCCCGTGACTTGGGAGGCTGGGGCAGAAGAATTCCAAGTTTGAGGCTAGACTTAGCAAGACCCTGTCTCTAAGTAAAAAAATAGAAAGTGAGCTGGAGGTGCAGCTCGGTGGTAGAGCACTTGCAAAGTATGCACAAGGCCCTGGGTTCAAACCCCAAGTACTGAAGAAAAATGAATGTTTATTCATTTGGTGAATGTTTATTTTTAAAAATGTATTCTCTTCTTCCTCTCTTCTTCCACAAGCTTTCTCTCTCTGTCTCTTTCTTTCTCTGCTCCTCTGCTCTTCTCTCTCCAATGACCATGTGCTTACCTCTCCCTCCTTTTGGGTTCACCATCTTCTCTGTCTATCCAGGGTACCATTCCTTCTAAAAGCCTGCTTAACTCTCCTGTTCTCTGGCTTCTTTACTTTCCCCTGGGAATAGAGACATCCCTATGCTGATTCACTCAGGGAATGCAGATTTTTCCAAGTTCCTTTGCAGATCTACCTAAGCTTCGTTAGGTGTCTCAGTTTCCCTTTGATTCCTTAAAGATGTACTATCCTTAATAAACCTATTCTATACTCTGCTAGGGCTGGGATTTAGCTCAGTTGGTAGAGTGCTGTTCTGCAGTCTCTGAGGTCATGAGTTCGATTCCCAGCACCGCAAAATGGGAGAAGGATGTGGCAACCCACTCCCAAGGCAATCCCGAAACAGTCAGCCATTGAAAACCCTATAAGGGTCGCTATGAGTCGGACATGACTCGACAGCACCTAACAACAACAACAACAACAACAACATACTCTACTATAAAAATTATTACAGTAAAAAATACATTGCCATTGTTATTGTTAGGTGCCACTGAGTTGGTGTCCAGCTCATAGCCACTCTATGTACAAAAGGTAAAACAGTATTCTTAGTGCTTCCATGCTATTCATAGGGTTTTCAATGGCTGATTATTTTTAGGGAGTGGGTTGTTGGGTCCTTTTCCCAAGCCTACAGCACCTGGTGTTCCCAGGTGGTCTCCCCTCCAAATACTAACCAGGCCCTACTCTGCTTAGTTTCCAAGATCTGGCGGGATCGGACACCATAGTGGTATGGCTGCAGGCCAACATTGTCATTAATTCCCTTCAAAATACTCCCCCTAGCTTCAAACACACTTATGCCATCATTCTTACCCCTCTCTGAAGCAGTTCTTGAAGTCCTCTTTTGTGAGTGTCTTTAGTTTCATCCTCCATCATGACAGTGCTCTGTCTGTGTCACATACCACATTTGCTATGGCAATTTCTGTCAAATAAAAACATTACAGTCTGTCCTCATCCACCTTTGTCACCAGGTCTGGTACAATGCCACTTCTGGCTTTTCCCCAAAGTCAGAATGACCACCAAAGGTAAATGTTTTTAATTGGTTCAGGACACTGAGGCAGCTACCACAGCACAACTAAAGACACTCATGAAAGAGAACTTCCAGACCTGCATCAGAAAGTAGCAAGAACTGGATAGATGTGTTGAAAGCTAGTGGGAGTATTTTGAGAGCTATCAATGGCGATCTTTTACTGTAATATATTTTTTAAAATTTAAATATTCAACATGTCTTTTGATCACATCTCATAGTTTGCTTTATGCAGAATTTTTAGTCCCAGAATTGTTGTAGAGGTTTGTTTTGCCCATTTTCAGGTAACTTTTATTAACATTGGTTCCCAAAAGAGATGACACTAAATCAGAAATGTTTTATCGACACCAATACTTCCTTGTAAACCTTATGTTACCCCAGGCAAGCAAACACATTCTTTGGAGAAATGGTAGTTCTGATCTATCAATAATGACTTTTTGAAGCATTCTGTTAGGAAAGAGTCTAAGGCCACATCACATGTCATTGGGTATGTAAATGAGCATGCTGTGGGCTGCAAATAACAGAAAACCCAATTCAAAATGACCAGATAAATGAAAGCATTTCATATGGTGAAAAACCCAGAGAGTCGGGGCAGGGCAGCTTCAGAGCTGCTTAGATCAGCAGCTGGGTGTCACTGGGGGCCTGATTCTTTCTGACTTTTTTTCCACCATCCTCAACAATAGCATGTCTGCTTTTTCCTTCAGACATACAAGTCTCCTGCGGGAGCTCCTGTGAGGTGTGGAAAAGACACTAGTGTTTTCTTTGTCATCTTTTAAGCAATGAAGAAATCTTTTCCCCAAACCCTGTCCCTAACTCAGCAGAGCCCCTCAGTTCACTGTGTCCATGGACTGTGAGGAGAAGAGGACCACCTGGCCCTGACTGGCACTGTCTACCCAAATCATGCCCTCCATTGTGAGAGGGAAAAAGGTGCTGGCTTCAAAAGTGGGCTCTGGGGCATGGCCGGTGGGCAAGGCTTCTTGAACAGGCAGCTTCAGTAAGACCACCATGAGGAACACTCTGACCAGCCCTCAGCCTCCGGCCTCGGAGCCTCCTTCACACGTTTGTCTCTGCAGGTGGTCAAGGCCCCCTGGCCAAGCCACTCAGGGGTTGTCAGCCTTGTCCTGTGGTAGAAGCACAGACCCCAGAGCCAGACTGCCTTGTGCATAGTCTGACAGCCAGATGTCCTGCCAGCAGGTCCAGCTGAAAGCAGATTCCGGACCCTGGGGGCAGGGAAGAGGTGCTAGAAGGGAAGCAAGGGGGTTATGGGGTAAGGCTTATCCACATCACAGCTGGCTCACTGCATCCTGAGGAAGCCCTTCCTCCTCCCCCTCCCTCCCTTCTCCTCCTCACTTTACTCAGGTGGGATCCACATACCTTAGAGGTCACCTTTAGCTGTACACAGTTCAGTGCTTTACTATGTCCACGATTCTGCTACCATCCCCAGGGAAGCCATGTCACTTTACCTCTGCAGTAGGAGGTTGACAGGGGGCCCAGTGACTGCTCTTGGAGCTCCCAGACCTCCTCCTCCCTGCCCAGGGTGGCATGCGCAGGTCCCTGAGGGTTCAGGCAGCCCCTGGAAGGAGTGCTGCCTGCTGTGTGACTCAGAGGGCCAGTGAGGCCAATGGGTGAAACGCTCTTATACGCACACACCTAGAGCCATCAGCAGCCTGCCACTGCCCTGTGGGACCCAGGCTGGGGCTGCCATTTGGATCTTTCAGAGGACTTTGTGGAGTTTTAACACCAGCTGCGCTGTGCGTGGTCCCCTGTAATCTCATCTCATTTCTGCCTTCCTGGTTTCTGTGTTTGCAAAGGTGTTTGTTCCACAGCTTTACTTGCAAGTGGTGGAAACTCATGCAGAGTGGCTTCAGCCACAGGGAATTTACCAGCCTTGTCCCTGAAAAGCCTGGGGATGTGCTGCCCTCACACACAGCTGGGTCTGGAGGCTCTGCTGGCTTCCCCAACCTCTGCTTAATACTGTTTGCTGTACCCCAAAGGAAGCAAGGGACCTGCCGTGGCCCCAGGTTTCTTCCTCCAGCTCGGCTGCCCCAGCAGAAGGAAGTGCTTCTTCCCTGCGACTCGCACTCAGAGGCCTGGGGCCACCCTTGATGCCGTCTTTGGGTCATCTCCTTACCTGTGAGCCTCCCGTTGTAGCTCTTTGGCATGTGAGTCAAGTCTCCACTCATGGAACAGAATAGAGGGAAATGCTAGCCCTGCGACCTCATGGACTAACTGTAGGAGAAAGCAAGGTCCCTGAAAAAGTAGGGAAATGAAGGCTGAGTGCACAATTGCCTGCTTTTTTATTTAGAAAAGACACCAGACAATCTCAACTCTAATCCTTACCCTTTGAGCAGTTTTAGAGGGCTAAAGAAAAAAATCACATGTGGATTGGATTCTCAGCAGAAGCTACTTTTTGGGAAAAGTATAGAACAGCTATGTTGTTGTTGTTGTTAGGTGCCGTTGAGTCATGTCTGACTCATAGCGACCCTCATAGGGTTTTCAATGGCAGATTGTTTTGGGATTGCCTTGGGCGTGGGTTGCCACATCCTTCTCCCATTTTGCGGTGCTGGGAATCGAACTCACGACCTCAGAGACTGCAGAACAGCACTCTACCAACTGAGCTAAATCCCAGCCCAGAACAGCTATACATGTTGTAAAAACAATATAATACAATAATTTATTATTTTATTTGTGATTATCATTATTATGGGGCTGGGGTTTAGCTCAGTTGGTAGAGCGCTGCTCTGCAGTCTCTGAGGTCCCAGCTTTGATCCCCACCACCACAAAACGGAAGGATGGGGCAACCCACTCCCAAGGCAATCCCAAAACAATCAGCCATTGAAAACCCTTTGAGCATCTCTATGAGTTGGACATGACTTGACGGCACCTAACAACAACAATTTCTCATCACTTTCATGGTGCTCACTCATAACTGAGACATTATCAGGTCGCTCCATCAGCTCACTATCATATTTATTCAGTGGCCTTATGGACAAGAGTGATCGAAATAAAGGAACAGATTAAAATTGTGGAATAAGTTTTTTCCATTTAAGGAATTGCCAAAACCTGAGTGCAGATTAGATTCGGGTATGGATTAGATTCAAGGATATATAGTACTTTAATGTTCCTTAACCATCCTCAGGACCAAGTAACAAAGATCCTGGCTTTCAAAGAAAAATAAAGGCCAGATGTGGAATTTTACTACCAGCTTAAGAAAGGGGTAATCAGTGATCAGCAGTTTAGCTATTCTCTTTAAAGAAGAAAAGGACCATTGGGACATTTACCAAACCCACACTTTTCATGATAGAAAAAGAAAGGGCAAGCCTCATTTTCCCATGCATGACTAATACATGCACAATATAGATTTCCTGGGGTCTTAACACAGTTTCCTGGTAGAGCAATGCTTCATTTATCTGACATCACTAGGGAGTGAGGGTTTCTGGATGAGTGGATTTTACAGATATATTTGTGCTTTTAAGATTTAAATCTGTTTTTTAAAATCTTCCTTAAAATACTTCTTTGCACTGACAGAATAAGCTAATACAATAAACACAAATTAATGTTTTCAAGCCATTTGCATCATGTTTCCAGAAGCTAGGCTATGTGGCTATGTGCCAGCAGGTGTGAGAGTATCTATAGAATAAATACAAACCTCTTTTCAAGACCTGAATTGGGAGGGAATGTGTGTGTGTGTGTGTGTGTGTGTGTGCGCGCGTGTGTGCGCGCGTGTGTGTATATATATAATATGAAAGTAAACATTGGTATGTTACTGAGTAGAATGCAAAATTCTTGGGGATTTTTTCAGATAAAACCTGAACTGACTCAGGCTACCATCTAGACTCTCCCTTTGCCTCCCTCCCATCCTTTCTCCCATTCCTCTCATGTGCCTGCTGGGAAGAGACTTCCAGAATGCACTCAGAGCCTGCTGAAGCCCTGTGCCGTCACAAATGTCTCCAAACTACAGTGCTTTTTCCTTCTTTGGTGTATATTGTCTTGAGCAGTTTTTCATCACTGCTTAGACTTTATATTTCTCTAGGGAGCAGTTGGACATTGCCAGAAGAAACCACATCACCAAGACTTTGAAGCAGGATTTCAAATCCCTGAAAAACTGGGTTCAGGTTTAAATCATATGTATGTATAGCAGGGCTTCAAACTGAACTCACCCAAACCTGAACCAGAACCCCATGAAAAATTGAGTTTGGATTCAGCTTGTAAGCATTTTTTTTTTTTTTGGTATCATTATCTATATTAAAAAAAATTGAAAAAAAAATAGGGCTGGGGTTTAGCTCAGTTGGTAGGATGCTTGCTCTGTTCATTATGAGGCCCTGCGTTTGATTCCCTAGTACTGTAAAAACAGGAGAAGGACCTGGCTGCCCACTCCCAAACCCATGTGGAAACAATCAGCCCTTGTAAACCCTATGAAAAACATAGAAGCACTTACATAGTGCTGGGCATGGCACAGTGTTAGGGAGTGTTTCATTCTGTCATACATAGGATTGCTATGAGTCAGACCCAACTCAATGGGACCTGATAACAACAATCTACACAAGGGATTAATTTTTAAAAATTTTTTGGTGGTACTTTAACCCAGGTCTCACACATACCTTACAAATGCTGTATCACTGAGCCTAATCCCAGCCTATTTATTGCTTTTTATTGTGAGATGGGGTCTCGTTAAGTTTTGCAGGCTGCCTGTGGCCTCAAACCCTCCTGCCTCTGCCTCCTGAGTTACTTGGATTATAGACTTGTGCCTTGGCACCCAGCAGGATTAAAACTTTAAACCCAAACCCAAACTGAACCTGAACCCTCTAAATTTTAACATTAACCCCTTACCCAATCCTGAACCCAGTTTTTTGCTTGTTCGAAGCCCTGATTTGAAGTGAATAAAAATTAAAATTCACACACATGTATCAGTAGACACTTTTGAAAATAAATTCAAGTCTGTAGGACTCATTCAGTGGGGACTCACACTGGGAAGAGATAGGTGAGGTTTTTGTGACTCTGACCACCAGATAGGTGATGTCAGCTGGACGACTGCTGATTCCGACACATGACGCTTGGATGTGGGATTTTTGTGCTTTCTTGACCCAAGTGCTGAGTGGCAAGCCTGCCTCTCAATGTGAACAGTCTATTTCCTGCTCTTGGGACATTTCCTCTGGGAGGTGCAGGGCAGGCGTTGTGGTCTGGCCACTCCCACCCCTTCAAAACTCATGGCTTTGACACACCTGCGGCCGAACTACTGCTGGCCCCCAGCAAGGTCTGCCTCTGTCACATTTGAAGGTCAGTCCAAGCAAAAGTATGATTATATTTCTCTTGAATGGTGATTCGTTAAGCTTTAGTTAGTTTCAAAAACTTTTTTTACTTGTATTTTGAAATACTTTTAGATTTCCAAAAAATGGCAGAAACAATCCTTTGTACCCTTTTACTCAGCTTCCCCTAATGTTAACTTCTGACATAACCATAATTCATTATCCAGACCATGCAATCAATACGAATAGCAGTATGAATTATGTGTGGCTTTTATTTGATTGTGGACAGTTCTTCTCCACTAACAACCTCTTTCTGCCCCAGCAGCCAGTCCAGGGTCCTGCACTGTTCTTAGCTGTCCTCTCTTTGTGTTCTCTGGTCTGTGGGATTTCCTGAGTCTCTTGTTTTTCATGACTTTGACACTTTTAAAAAGAGAGCCCATTACCTTGTGGGGCATCTCCCAGTTTGACATTATCTAGTGTTCTTTCATGATTAGTGTGGCAGTCTGAGAGAATCCATGGTGTCCCTCTGAGAGTGTCACATCAAGGGTGCGGCACTGACATCCCATTACTGCCATGTAACTTTGCTCATCTACTTACGATGATGTCTGCCAGTCTCTTCTGTGTAGTTGCCATTTCCCCTTTGCAATTAGCAAGTTCTTGTGGAGAGATACTGTGAGACTGTGTGGAGATCCAGTTGCAGGAGGTTCTTCTTCGAAGTATATTTTATGGGACAGTCTAGCATAGGAAATAGGTGGAAGTGAGTGGTGTTGATTGAAATGGCGTGGACTGCAGCACCCCAGCAGGTCTTCTGCCTCCCTCACTCAAACGACCCAGGTTGCCTCTGTTGAACCTGAGGTCTGCAGTGCTGTTTGCAAACCATAGCCCTAGGTGGTGGTTTTGCCTTTTTGTTGCTCTGATTCCCGTGTATGCTCTAAACTCCTGAGCTCAAAATGTTCCGCAAGGTAGGTTTCTTCTAAACTGAAATCAGCAAAGTTAGGTTTAACTTAAACAACATGACAAACTGATAGCAGTCAACAAGCATTTATTTAGCACCTTCTGTGTTCCAGTCACTGTGCTAAGTCTGTTGTTGTTGTTAGGTGCTGTCGAGTCGGTATCCGACTCATAGCTACCCTCTGTACAACAGGGGAAACACTATTGTCAGTGCTTCTCTGCTGTTCATAGGGTTTTCAATGGCAGATTGATTTTTGGGAGGGGGTTGCCAGGTCCTTCTCCCAAGCCTACAGCTTCTGGTGTTCCCAGGCGGTCTCCCATCCAGGTACTAACCAGGCCCGACCCTGCTTAGCTTCCGAGATCTGACGGGATCGGA
>VMDO01002893.1:29694-53195 GCA_007922755.1 Pedetes capensis | reverse complement strand
TGCTAAGTCTAGGGAATATGAAATTCATGCAACACAATCTCTGCCCATTAATCCTACAACTCCTTTTTCAGAACAGAGAAAACATTATAATCTAAATCTATGGAAGGGAGAGAACAAACAAGAAATTGCCCTCTTTGGATGTTTTGTTTGCTTTGTTGATTGAGTGCATGGACCATTTGGACCTAACTGGCATTGTGTCTTGGTTAAAAGCAGTCATTTTCCCCCCTAAGAAGTGTATGTCATATTCTCCCTTGTCTGAATTTTTTCTTTTTTCTCTTTTTTTGTTTGTTTTTTTGAGACAGGAGCTTACTATGTAGCCATGGTTGGCCTAAAACTCACTATGTAGACCAGGGTGGCCTCAAACTTATAGCAATCCTCCTGTCTCTGCTTCTCAAGTACTGGAATTGCAAATGTGCACCATCATGCTTGGCTCTTAAGGTTTTGCTTTCTGCCATTCCAGTTACCCAGGGTGAACTACCACCTGAAAATATGAAATGGAAATTTCCAGAAATAAACACTTCTTATTATAGTATGTTATTATAATTATTGAATTATACTATTAGTTATTGCTATTAATCTCTTACTCTGCCCAGTTTCTAAATTGAACTTCACTATAGATATGTATGAGGTGTGAACACAAAATATGGTAAATGTTTAAATAAAACCAATTATTATAGTAAAAGTCATATGGCTGCTAATCTCCCTCAGAATACTTCCTCTGGCTTGGAACACACTTATCCTGTCACTCTTGCCACTCTCTGAAGCAGTTCCAGAAGTCCTCTTCATGACTGTCATTAGTGTCCTCCTGCACCATGACGATGTTCTGTGTCACACGTCGCTTCTGGTATGGAAATTTCTGTCAAATAAAAACATTATGGTGTGTCCTCATCCACGTTATTCACCGGATCTGTCACCAGTGCAACTTCTGGCTCTTCCCCAAAGTCAAAATGACCACAAAAGGTACATGTTTTGAATTGATTCAGGACATTGAGGCAGCCACCACAGCACAACTAAACACACTCACGAAAGAGGACTTCCAGGATGGCTTTAGAAAGTGGCAAGAACAATGGGATAAGTGTGTTCCAAGCCAGGGGGAGGATTTTGAGGGGGATTAGTGGCAATGTGTCTTTTGCTGTAATAATTTTTAAAAATTTAAACATTTACCGTATCTTTTGATCACACTTCATATGTGTAGGAGAAAGTACAGTACTCAGGCCCCAGTACAAAATGCCATTTCAGGTGTCCACTTTGGGTCTTTGAACATAGCCACCAAGGAGGAGGGGACGACTGTCCACTTCAGCAAAAAAAGAGACAGGGGTTCACTACTTCCCTCCTTCCCCCATAAAGACCCACCTTTGGTGGCTTTGCTTCTCTTTCCCATATTTGAGTGGATCCAAATCCTTGTCCTTCATGGATGAGGTGTTTTCGTTGTCTCTAATTACATTATTCCAGCCGCTGTCGGAGCGCTTCTTGCTGAGGATGGAGGATTAGGCTGAGGCGGCTGGAGCAAGCTGCACATCTGCCTTGCCTGGCAAAGGAGATTGTGCCTCTGCAACTGAGGTTCCTGGCTGAGCCTTTGTTACTTAATTAGTCTCCTGTCTCTTACCTTTTTGACAGTGGCAGAAACCAGGATGCACCCCCTTTACCTGAATTCAGATCCTTCTAACGAAGTTTATATAATCGTTTATTTTAAACAAATCAGAAAATTGTCAAAACCACTCTAGTTGCAGGAAGTCAGGGTAGGAAATGACATTTAAAAGCACATTTCTCAAGGGAGTAAAGTAGCAAATACCATCCCTTAAATTCTGGTTAACATGAAGCCTTTATTGACTACTTATGATGGCTCTGCACAAGTTAGTGCCTGAAGTGAATATTATTTAGCTTCTTCATGTGATTCTATGCACTTCATGGATCTGTAAATTTAGATGCTGGTCACAAGCAGAAGTCAATGTATAAAACGGTTACAATTTAATTAACTGCTAATAGATCTTATGTGATGTCAGGTTAAAGGGAATGTATAAATACTGCTTTATGAACCAGCCTCTGCAGAAAGTGTAGACACTGGCTGATCTCTCTCCTCTCTCATGGGATGAATTATGGGATGGCCCTATTAACTGCACAGGAGCATGAGATTGGGCAGGGACATTACTAAACAGCCGTGTCCAGACAATCAGCCTTGAAGAATTTGACTTCAGAGGTCAATAAAGATTCCTGATACTGTTAATTCAGTTTTATGAGACACTGTTGAAACTTGTCAGCTCATGCCTTGACTTTGTTTTTTGGCTGAAAAAGGAAGAGAGAAACCCGGTGGCTCATATGTAGATTTGAGCTGAAGAACAAGCTCTACCTCCACACAGTCACCATGTAGGTAGAGAAACAGAGGCCCAGAGAGGAGGCTCCTGGTTCCCTGGAACTGGCCAGCAGCAGTGGATGCTACTGGGAGATGAAGGCCTGAATCCGAAGGCCTGGATCCCTTGCGAACCCTGCTCAGCTGTGTCTTCTTAGGAGGTGAGGCCCTTGGGCACTCCCGCACAGCTCAAGCAGGGGACACGCACTGCCTGGTTCCACTTCCCCCTGCCAGCAGGCCCAGGCGGGAGTGTCCTTCCTTTCCTGCTGCCCTAGGCCTTGGTAGAGTGCAGAGAGCAAGGACACCTGAGGCAGGTTGAGTGGGAGGGTCGGGACCTGGGATGGTTGTTGTAGGTGCTGTCGAGTCAGTGTCAGATTCAGCGACCCTATGTACAACAGGTGAAACATTATTTTTAGTGCTTCTCTGCTATTCATAGGGTTTTCAATGGCTGGTTGTTTCTTTAGGAGTGGGTTGCCAGGTTCTTCTTCCAAGCCTACAGCACCTGGTGTTCCCAGGTGGTCTCCCCTCCAAGTACTAACCAGGTCTGACCCTACCTAGGGCTTCCAAGATCTGACGGGATCAGACTCCACGGTGGTACTGCTGCAGGTAGTGGAGCTTATGTCTCATCCCATCACTTGTCAATGGTCTTCCCTGTCCAGTTGAGTTCTCGCAGTGTATGTTCCCACCCACCTTGTGCAACTTGAGCCTCCAGAGTGTGGTCGAGAGCGAGTGCGCTGACCTCAGCTCTCTGAACCTTCTCTGTAAGATGGGAGTAATAAGTTGACCCCCATCTGTCCCACCTGGAGGGAGTGAGATGACAGTGCAGAAGAGCCAAGGGCCCATAGGTGTGACAGGTGGGTCATGTGAGTGGCTGGAAGCAATGAGAGGCTTTAGCTGTGTTGCGTTTAGTTCCTCTTGCTGTGATTTCCCTTTGACAAGGAGCGCACGTGAATTCTTGTCCTATGTTTACTGCCAGCATCCTGCCTAGGATGCAAGATCACTGAAGCTTAGAGACTTCACCTGTGCTCCTTCCTGGTACCATGCCAGAAGGTGGCAAAGCCAGGACTAGATCCCAGGAGCGTCGACTCTGTGCCCACACACAGCGTGTCCTTCCTTCCTGCTGGAGAAGCTGTAGAATGTTTAATGAGCTGCAGCCTGGCCTGCGCTGTGTGTCAGAGCTCATTACTGTGGTGGGGCTGGTGGATGTCATTCTCTAGCGCTCCATCCTGCTGGGGTTCAGTGACCCCAGTTAACTCGACACTGAAGGCAGCCGAGCTGAGCAGGTGCCACCCAGGGCCTGTTAGGGGCTGTGCCCCAACTCCCACATGCTCCTCAGCCACTTTTCCCCTCCTCAGCCTACCCTGCTATGCTTCCCCTGGGCTCTCTGTTATGCCCAAAAGAAGGCTTTATATGGTGACCTGTATTTCGCAGTCCAGAGCCACAAGATCAGTATGCTTGGTGCGAAGCTGGACTCCAGCTTGTGTCCCTGGAGGCTGTACCATGACATTCCCAAGTCATTGATGCAGTGGGCAAGAGAAAGGTGCTCAGTACTATGGGCTCCTCATGCTCACCATCGAAGAGGGGACTTCCTCTGACTTCTGGTGGGCAGGAAATAACCCCTAGTGGGACCAACACTCCCTGCTCCCTTCCTGGAGCACTCCAGGAATGGTGGCTAGCAGACTTTATTTTCTGTTCTCTAGGGGTTTGGCTCAGTTTGTAGAGCACTGCTCTGTGCTTCAGAGGCCCTGGGTTCAATCCCCAGCAGTACAAAACTGGGAGAAGGATGTGGCAATCCTCTCCCAAAGCAATCCCCACAGCAATCAGCCATTGAAAACCCTATGAGGGTCGCTATGAGTTGGACCTGACACAATGGTACCTAGGAACAACAATAGGCAGAACACTTAAATAGCCAGCAAGCATGGTTTCTGGAAAGATTTCTCAATGAATTTTCTAATCTCTCCATGTTTTCCCTTTATTGCAGTGTTTTTGTTTTGGGAATGGATGTAGGGAGCCTCGTGGGGCTTGTCAGGTCTCTAGTTTCATCTCCCTGTGTCCCAAGTATGAAAAACATTAGCAGGGTGCCAGGCAGTCTCTAGACTCATGAAGGAGAGTTGGCCAAATCTGTTCCAGAACAAATGGGAAAAGTAGTCATTGAAATGTCAGCCCTGGAAGGGACCTCAGAGCCTTTTCATTTTCCCAGTGGTAATAAGATCTTCCACAAGAGAATCTCACTCATTTCATACCTCATACCCACCTAGGAAATGTATTGGATGGAATGTTTATTGAAACGTAAAATTTTTTTATTGTGGTAAAATATATGTAACATGAAAAAAAATCTAATATTGGAAAACTAGAAGCAATTAAATGTCCAAACCTAGGGGATTGAATACACCCATGTATTAGAATATAATACATTGTGAAAATACTTTGAGGGAACTTATGATAATAGGAAATTTCTCTAGATACTTGATAGATGGAAAAAAGCTTGTTCCAGACCTCTAATTAGGTCTTTATATTTCAGAGACATGCATAGAAACAGGATAAAAAGGGTAACCATGAAATTATTAACAATGGTGGTTATTGGGTGGTAGGGTTATAGATGATTTCTTTAATTCAATTTTTTGTCTTGGGTAAATTCTAGATATCACATGCAGTTGTAAGGAGAATTGCAGAGAGATCCTATAAACCTTTCTCCCAGTTTCCTATGTTGTTGTTGTTAGGTGTTATCCAGTCGGGTCCCATTCATAGCAACCCTCACAGGGTTATCACTGGCTGATTGTTTGGGAATGGGTTTGGGAGTAGATTGCCATATCCTTCTCCCACCAGTTTCCTATAGGGAATTTTAATTTTCTCCTTTGCACTTTTCTCTTTTTCAAATAAGCTGTAGTGAAGGAAAATAAAATTAAGGCTTGTCATTTCAAACAAAAACAAAACCATAACAAAACACACCACTGGAGAACCTGGCTCCACGCTGTAATCAGTCTCTCCTTTTCCTGCAGACCCACAACCTCTTGGGCGGCCTTTTGGTCCACTCTGGATCTTAGCACCTTCTGCTCATCTTGGATTATGTGCACGTAGGTATTCATCGAGCATTCATGTTAGTCAACAAGGCAGACCTTCTGGAAGCATCAGTTCTACTCAAACTATTGATAGAAGAGGACAAGGAAACCCATGATTTTTTTATTAAAATAAAAATCAAATATCCAAATTTTGGAGTGTAAACTAAGATTTGTGATATGAGATGAATATTTAAAGCAAAGCAAAGTAGCCACTTTCAGTCCAAAGCCTCCCAGGTGCTCCTGTTCTGAGCATGTCACCTCCTGTGGGTAGAGCGGCAGGGGGAGGATGGCAGCAAGTTTGAGAAGCACTGCTAGTAGATGTCCATGAAATGCTGTCGGAATTGAACGAGGCAGTCCCCTGCCTCGGCTGCTTTCTTGTTCCCCTCCATCAGGGCGGAAGTCAGCACGCAGCACTGCAGGAAGTCACTGGAGAAGGAGATGATGGGAGACTCTTTGTTCACTTTTTGGAAAATTGTTTAGATTTTTCTCTCCGTGTCTTTTTGCCCATGGCTTTCAGGGAAGCACACCATCTAGGGAGTCAGGTTTGATCCTTGGCCCCATACTGTTCTCTGTTTGACCCTGGCTGGATGTCTTGTCTCCAGATCATCCTTGTCAGTGGACAGAGATGTCTGGTCAGATCATTGTTTGGGGTTTGCTAACTCTAAGATGCTGAGGGTCAGTCGTCCTGGAGCATGAGTAGTTTCCAGGTTTCCCAAATTCCTGGTACCTAAATTGAAAGTGCACAATGAGCTTGCAAAAAATTTAGCATCCTTAGAAGTCAGTCTTCATTGATTTGAGTATTTTTCTGTTTGCTTGGTGAACTCTGATGTCAATACCTCTCTTTTGTTATTTAGAAGAAAGAAAAGCTCAGGGAGGGGAGAGAAGGAAGGATGGAGGATGGATGGGAGGGAGGGAGGGAGGAAGGAAAGAAAGAAAGAAAGAAAGAAAGAAAGAAAGAAAGAAAGAAAGAAAGAAAGAAACTCAAGAGATAGAAGTTTATAGAAACAAGTTGACAGGGATGCTTTTTTCCTTTTCCCTAAATATTATCTTGGGGATGTCAAAAGCAGTTTTTATAGGCAGGTTGGTCTTTTACAAGAGATGTGTTTACAAAGCATGAAATTAACATTTTTTGCAAAGAGGCAAATAATTGCTGATAACACAGTGACTTTAGTAGCAGTTTACAGCTTGAGCAGTTATTAGAAGGTCAGATGTCACATGCAGTCATGCAGTGAACAGATTCGCTCACAGCAGTGGTTAGCCAGGCACCTTTCCTTGAGGGGCTCACCCAGGGCAGCAGGCTGCTGAACATCACAGCATTGCAGTTGTTCCATGCCTGGAGCATCAAACTCGAAGCTGGACAAAGAAATTCACTAAATGATGTCCAAGCACTTTATTCCTTACATGAGAAGTAGCCTTACTTCCAGCCCCTTGCCCAGACTAAACAACACATTAGAATTAATGGGTACCAGATGACAGCATCCGAGGGGGAAGAGACACTAACACAGGTACATTGGGCAAACAATATCCTTAAGTTCATGAAAGTGGCAAAAGAATATTAAATTCCATTCAGAAATGTCTACTCAGGGAAGCATGTTGGTATGTAAGTTTGGACTTGCACTCTTGTTGGTAATGTTAGATGGGATAACAGATCACCCCTGAAATACCAGTCTCTTAATACCACAGATTTATTTCTCATTGAAAGCTCAAATAATTCTCTAGCCTAAGTCTCAAGAGCACCCCACAGAAGGGAGAGGAAAGATAGAATTCTTGAAGATAGTCCCTTGCCTTGCCCTGTATCCCAGGCTGACCTAGAACTCACTATGTAGCTTACGCTTGGCCTCAAACTCATGATCCTCTTACCTTGGCCTCCTGAGTGCGGGGATTATGGAGATGGAATTCATTTCAGGGAACTTACCAGAATTCATTTTGGAAAATACTAGAAAGAAGCTGAGGTGCCCTCTTGTCTGTGGTTCAGATCCAGGTATATGGAAGAGAAATTTTATGCTCATCTCTGTGGACGAGGTCGCTCTTGCAGGCAAAGGGAATGAGTAAATGTTTGAGATGTCCTTTACTGAGTGGCTGAGAATCAAATTTTGCAGAGTAAAGAGCTGCAAGCATTAGAGACAGACAGACCTGGGTTCTAACCTGGGTTTAGTATTTGCTATATCTGGAGAATTGGGCAAATTATTTAACACTTGTAAAATCTTAGCCACCAAAACAGACACTGCCCCTGCCCTTCTGGAGCTGATAGTCCAGGGCTGGACACTGCCCCTGCCCTTCTGTAGCTGATAGTCCAGGGCTGGACACATTCCTTAAATAATCACTCCAAATAAAAGTCTGCTTCCGAATTTAGTGTTCTGAAGGCTAGGACCAAACTGTGTTTGCCAGAACCTAGATTAAGAGGTCAGGGAAAACTGCCCAGAGAAAATGGCATCTGTGGTGCCATGCAAAGTGAATTTAGTAGAGCGGACAAAAGGGTATGACAAGAGTCTAAGGTGGCGGAAATGACCTGTACAAAGGCCCTGCAGTAGGAGGAAGCAAGGTGCATGTGATGGACTTGGCAAAGTGATGGGAACCCTGAGACCAAGGAAGCATGGCACAGGGTAGGCTAGAGAGGTGGGCAGAGGCTGGGCCCTGCAGAGCCTAAGCTTGGCAAGGAGTTGGATTTCTTCTTACCAGCATTAGGAAGACATTGATAGGTTTTAATGGGGCTTATACATGATTAAGTGCAATAAATGTTAGCTATTATTGTGTGTTTCTGGATATTTATATGGTATATCTCAACATTATTGGTTCTCTTATTGGATTTTATGAATACACAATTTTAAAACACATGAGAAAAACCATCCTGTTGATCCATTTGGTGTTGTGAAAGCAGGATCTGTAACACACCAGAACTACTTGTCTGTTGTGATACGCTTTCTCCTCCCTGCCTTATCAGAAAGGCACTAGAAGCTGCCTGGATTCAGAACAGAGAGGCGAGATTGTCAGGTCTGGAGCAAGGCCCACCTGGACCAGGCTGGGACCAGTAGCCATGGTAGGCCTGCCAAACCAGGTCAGCGATGCTGCCTCCAGGCCTCTGACGGTGAGCAGATGCAGGCTGGTGGGCAGAGGGAGCCAGGCATGGTTGAAGCAGACAGGACATCAGCAGTAGAGTCTGGGATGTCCCTGGACAGCACACTTAGGGCTGGTTTGGCTGAGAGCAAGAGGAAATGGCCTCAGAGTCTGGAGACCAAGGGAAGCCCATGGTGACACCCAGGCAAGAGGTGGGCTCTTGTCTAAAGGAAGAAGGAGAGTCTGGGCCCTCAAGCTAGCCCAGGGCACCCAGGTTGTCTGACTCAAATGAAGAAGCTGAGCCCCACAGCCTGGGATCTTGACAAAGGCCAGGTGATCCCCAAAGTCAGTGATTTGGCTGAGGCTCCTGCTGGAAACCAAGTGACCCCAACTTTTAGGGTATATTTGATTCACCCTTGTGTGACTACCCTTAATAAGTCCATGTCAGCTCTCTGGGTACAAATGGCATTCAATGGAAACTCTGCTGCCTAACAGAAGCTTCCATTTGACACCATTCAGCCTTTGCCCACACTCTGTTTCCTGTGGCAAGTCCTAACGCTGGATGAGTACAGTCTGTGCTCCTCATATGCACCAGCTGTGGTGCTAAGTAATTCATTAATCTTGAGACGGTCTCGTTGTGTAGCCCAGGCTGGCCTCAAGTTCACCATCCTCCTGCCCCAGCCTCCCGAGTGTGGCTCTGCTGTTTATCTGGCTCTCTTTAGTTGTGTGGCTGGAGAACCGAGTGTGGCGTTCACTATCATTCTTCATAAGAACAAGGCAGGGCCTGCCTGTGGATGGCCTGGACCTGCAGACTCGACAGGTCCTTCACAGGCCAACAAACAATGAGCTCCACATCCTCAGCTGAATAACACAGGGCTGCTGGCGTCACAGGTGACCCAGTTCTGAGGATGGTGATGGCCACTTCCCTGTGCACAGCCCTTCACGGTCACAGATGCTTCTTACATACACTGTCCTTTATCCTCCCCTCTGCTGGGTGAGGCAGCCTGGGGGGCTGTTATCCTCCCTCTTCCTCAATGGAAGAAATGGAGGCCTGGTCATTAAATGCCATGGCCCTTGGGAAACCACAAGCCTGGAACACCAAGTGGCCAGTTGGGATTAACCTGCTGGGAACAGCTTGTGTGACTCACTGTGTCAAAAAAAAAAAAAAAAAAAGCCATGAAGGGGCTGGATTCAAGCTTATTTTCAAGCATTGGAAAACGTTTCATATAAACCCATTTGAAAGCCTGATTAATGTATAATAAACAACCCAGAGCCCCTCATGTTGGGACACTCCCACCAACTCCTTCTTGCAGCTTCTCCAAAGGACCCCTTGAACAGAGTTTGAAAATAATAGGGTGGTGTGATTTCTTTGGTGCCTTTACCGCTTCAGCTCCTTGCTTCCCTTCTACTTATCAAAGGGAGACAGGGCATTCTAGCATTGTGACCCGCTTTGCAGACGCTTCCTGTGTGCTCCACACAGTGCCTGCCAGGGTGGTCGGCATGGGCCACAGAATCTGCTTCCAAGATGGTTTATGGTTAAGTTGGTGGCTGTTGGTTCCTTTCAGTGTTGACCTCCATAGGGCAGTTTTTTCATAGCATGGTGGCTGGGTCCCAAGAATGAGTTCCCCAAAGAACCAGGAAGAAGTGCATGACATTTTTATCATCTAGTCTCAGAACTCATATTGCGTCCCTCCTGCCAAAATCTATTTTTTGAAGCATTCATGAAGGTCTGCCCAAGTTCAAAGGGAAGGGACAAAGACTTTGCCTCTTGATGGACTTGTAGAAAGGTTCTTGAAGAATGTGTAGGACAGAAGATTTTGTTGCTGCCAACTTGGAAAAATATAATCTGTCATACTATTCAGAGGTATATTTATTTTCTGTTGCTGTGTAACAAGTTACTATAAATTTCATGGCTTAAAACACTGCACATTTATTAGCTCAGAGTATTATTATAGGTCATGAGTCCAAGTGGACCTGACTGGGTTTTCTGCCTAGGGTCCCATAAGGTCAAAACTGAGGTGTGAGCCAGACTGGGCTCTTATCCGGAAGCCCTGGGGAAGAATCCTTTTCTAAACTCATTCTGGTTGTTGGCAGAATTCATTCCTGTGGCTGTTGATTGAGGTGCCCACTTCCTTATTAGCTGTTGGTCAAGGCTGCTCTCTGGTCCTTGGTCCACCCATTGATGGCCCCTCCAATCTACAAAGGCAGTAATGCCACATCAATGTTTCTCCACTCTGAATCACTTTGACTCTCTCTTATATGGCCAGATGGAGAAAGCTCTCAGTTTCTTCTGTGTGATTAGGGTAAGCTGATTTGGGTAATCCCCTTTGCCATATAACACACCATAATCACAGAAGTGATACCCCAGCATACTTACAGGTCTCATGCATACGTAGGGGGTAGGGGACTAGAAAAGGACAAAGATCATTGAAAATCATTCTTAGAATTTTGCTTACCAATGGTGGTTTTGTTCTCAGTGAGCTGGAAACTCAAAACAGTACATTGTCACAGATAGTTGGGTTTTTTAAAAAAAATATATATATATATTTTATTTTAGGAAGTGGTTGTATTATTTGGTATTAAATATTTTGATTGTATATATTAATGGGGTACAGAGTGATAGTTCATTTCATCTATGCATTGAGATTATCAAATCAGGACTGTTAACACTTCTATTTTTATTTATTTATTTTTTTGTGGTTGAAACCAGGGTCTCACACATGCTTTGCAAGTACTTTACCACTGAGCTGCACCCCAGCCCATTTTTTATATTTTATTTCAAGACAGACTCTCGCTAAGTTACACAGGCTGCCTTTGGCTTGGAACTTGCTATCCTCCTACCTACACCTCCCAAGTCACTGGTTTACAAGCATGAGCCACCACACCTGGCCTTGTCACAGACAGTTTAAAATCACTGATTTCAAGTCCAGTGGGAAGGAATGACATGTGTACAAACAGTTATAATTTAAGACCTTATGTGCTAACTTCCAAATCGAGCAGAGTGGTGAGATCATAGTGAGAGGTCTGGGCAGGGAAGATTGGGTTGGGATTTTTTGTTTGTTTTTTTGCCATACTGGGAAGCTGAACACACGGCCTTGCTCATACTTCGCAACTGCTTTGCCACTGAGCTGCACCCCTAACCTATTTTTTTATTTTTTATTTTGAGTCAGGGTCTCACTAAGTTACTCAGGCTGCCTTTGGCCTGGAAACTTCGATTCTCCTGCCTCCGCTTCGTGAGTCACTGGGATTACAGACGTGAGCCACTGCACCCATCCGGGTAAGGTTAGTTTTAAGTGCAGTGGCACAGAATGAGGCTTCGTTAAGGATGGGCTGTTTGAACTGACCTTGAGAGACAGCATGATCTGGATCTTTAACAGATGAGGTGGGAGGTCAGAGTTCTGAGGGTGCTGTTTCTGTTTTGGCATGTTTGGATACAAATGTAGAACTGCAGTGCATCTTCTCTGAGGTGATTTTCTTGCTGCTTTCCTAGCACAGAGCATGCTGTGTAACAAGCTACCCCAAAGCCCAGTGACTTCAAACAGTGACCACTGTCCTTGGTCGCAGGTCTGCAGGCCAGCAGGGTGGCTTCTCTGGCCTCGGCTTGGGCTGCCCTAGTGCCTCTGGCCAGCCTTGTGTGGCTTGGCAGCTCTTGCTCCCAGCTGGGCTATCATCCCTTTGTTGTTGTTGTTAGGTGCTGTTGAGTCGGATCCGACTTATAGTGACCCTCACAGGGTTTTCAATTGTTTACAGGAGGGGAGTGCCACATCCTTCTCCCATCATATCTTTGTTGTTGTTGTTACGTGCTGTCAAGTTGGTATTGGACTCATAGCGACCCTACGTACAACAGGTGAAACACTATTGTCAGTGCTTCTTTGCTGTTCATAGGGTTTTCAATGGCGGATTGAGTTTTGGGAGTGGGTTGCCGGGTCCATCTCCCAAGCCTACAGCACTTGGTGTTCCCAGGTGGTCTCCTATCCAAGTACTAACCAGACTGACTCTGCTTAGCTTCCGAGATCTGATGGGATCAGATGCCACAGTGCTACAGGAGCAGGCATCATATCCTTAAGGGTCAGCTATCTGTCTGCTGGTCTAGAACAGCTCTGGTTCCTCTCCACGTCTCATCTGCCACTTGCCCCTCACATCTTCCCACAAATGAGGCAGGGCCTGCTCTCACAGAGGAAGCAGAGGAACCAGAGGGGTAGAGAGGGCAAGTGTAAGGCTCCAGCTCCAGCTCCAGCTCCACTTCTGCCTTCTGGTTTCGGCCAAAGCAAGCCAAGAAGCCCACCAGCTCCCCCAAGTGGGGAAATGGACAGCACTCTTGGTGGGTACAGAAGGGCAGGCAGAGGACCCAGGTACTCCAACCTATCTGCCACAGCTGAACTGAGAAATCTTTCCCAATTCTCTAGAATAAAGTGCTTCAGGTGCACTGTGTCTCAAGCTCAGCCAAGGTTTTTGGAGAAACTTACATGTGAGAAACCATGTGGAAAATGGAAAATAATCCACCAACCAGTCATAAGGCAGCAGGCTTATAGAAGAGTCTATAGTCTTTGTGAGTTGAAGATAATGGAGGAATATCTCAGGGCACCTCATTACCTTCACTCCTGTGCTCTCCGTACCAGCCCACAGCATACTCATCCTTTGGCACCCAGCCCACACACCCTTCTGCACACTATCCCCATGAGCACTTTTCTGGAAGAATTCATGGGTCTTTGACTAGGTCCCAGGAGCACGGTACAGAATGAAGTGGTCTCAAATCTGGCCTGTGTCATGGACAGAAATCATTGTCTTTTTACAATATTGCCTGAACCAGCTAACCTACACCCAAAAAGTAGCACTTGCACAATAAACATGAATTAGATGGGCAGTTCCCTGTTAGTATACTGCTGTAGTTGCTTTTAAATAATCTTTAGCAAAGTATTACTTATATGAGATATTAATGATATCATTTAATAATTTCCACATTCAGTTGGATCCTCTTTCTTGGGAATAGGCAGAGATATGGATCTCTTCCAGTCAGTTGGTCAGGTAGCTGTTTTCGTAATCTCTTGGCATAAACAAACAAGTGAGCACCTCCAGGGCTGCATCTGTTTGTTGACGCATCTCAATTGGTATCCCATCAATTCTCAGAGACTTGTGTTTTGCCAATGCCTTCAAGGCAGCTTCCACTTCTTCCTTCAGTACCATTGGTTCCTGATCATACACAACCTCTTAAAATGGTTGCTCATCTACCAGTTCTTTTTGGTGTAATGACTGTGTATTCCTTCCAATTTATTTTGATGTTTCCTGCATCGTTTAATATTTTCCCTAAGAATCCTTCACTACTGCCACTCAAGGCTTGAATTTTTCTGTAATTCTTTAATCATAAAGAAAATAAAGTATGTTCTTCTCTTCTGATTTTCTTTCTCCAGTTCTTTGTCTTCTGTAGCTGCCCTTTGAAATCTTCTGTTTAGTTCTTTAACTTTGTCATGTCTTCCTTTTATTTTAGGTGCTTGACATTCAAGGGCAAGTTTTAGAGTTTCTTTTGACATATAATTTGGTCTTTTCTTTTTTGACATGTAATTTGGTTTTATTTTCCCCTGTTTTTTAGATAACCTTTTGCTTACCTCATGAGTGATGTCTTTTATTTCATGCCACAACTCATCTGGTCTTTGATCATTAGTATCTAATGCATCAAATATGTTCTTGAAATGGTCTCTGAATTCACATGGGATATACTCAGTGTTATGCCTTGTTTCTTGTGTACTTGTTCTAATTTCTTCAGTTTCAGTTTGAACATGCATATGAGGAGTTGATGGTCTGATCCACAGTCAGCACCTGGTCTTGTTCTGACTTTTGATATTGAGGTTTTCCTTTGTCTCTTTCAACAAATGTAGTCAGTTTGGTTTCTGTAGGTGCGAGCTGGCGAATTCCACATGAATAGTCACCATTTGGTCTGACAAAGTTCTATCATGCAATCTCCAGCATCGTTTCTGGCACCAAGGCCATATTTTCCAACCACTGAAGTTTCTTCTTTGTTTCCAACTTTTCCATTCACCACTAATTATCAGTGCATCCTGATGGCATGTTCAATCAATTTCAGACTGCCGAAGCTGATAAAAATCTTCCCTATCATCATTTGTGGCCTTAGTGGTGGGTGTGTAAATTTGAATAATAGTCATATTAACTGGCCTTCCTTGTAGGTGTACAGATATTATCCTATCACTGATAGCACTGTATTTCAGGATAGATCTTGGAATGTCATTTTTGATACTGAATGCAACCCCATTTCTCTTTAACTTGCCATTCTTGGCATGGTAGGCTATATTATTATCTGATTCGAAATGGTCCATGCCAGTCCATTTTAGCTCACTGATGCCTAGAATGTCAATGTCTATCTGCCCTGTTTCACTTCTGATGATTTCTAATTCTCCTAGATTCATACTACATAATTCCACATTTCAATCATTAATTAGTGTTTACAGTTGTTCCTTCTCACTTTGAGTCATGCCATATCAACAAATGGAGGTCCCTGGGGCTTTACTCCATTCTCGCCATTAAGGTCAACTTTACTTTGAGGAGGCAACTATTCCCCAGTTGTCTTTGAGTGCCTTCCAACCTGGGGGGCTCATTTTCTGGCACTATATCTGACAATGCTTTTGTGCTATTCATAGGGTTTTCAATGGTTAATTGTTTTGGGGGTGGGCTGCCAGGTCCTTCTCCCTAGTCTGTCTTAGTGTGGAAACTCAGCTGAAATGTGTCTACCATAGATGGCTCTTCTGGCATGTGAAATACTGGTGGCATAGCTTTTAGCATCACAGCAATATGCAAGCCCCCACAGTATGGCAAATTGACTGACAAGTGAGGGAGAGCTTCCTTTAGAAAATGTTATATTATCATAAACTCTATTTCCCTTATTCCAAGTTAGTGAAATATTTGTGTAGTAGTTTCATGTCTACATGCTTTTGGCAGGGGTCAGGGGAGATGACAGGGCCTGACTGTGTAGCCTTGACTGATCTCAAACTTGGCAATCCTACTGGATTACAGACCTGAGCCACCATGCCCAGTATCTACATACTTTGAAAACCAAAACAAAAAGGCAAGTACTGAGGTGCCTGCCCATAATCCCAGCTTCTTGGGAGTCTGAAGCAGGAGTATTACAAGTTTTGAGACCAGAGGCAGTCTGTGTAACTTAGGGAGATCTTCAAAATAAAAAATTAAAAAGTTTAAGCCAGGCATGGTAGCTGACACCTATGGTCTCAGCACTCAGCAGAGTCTGAAGCAGGGGGAACAGCATGAGTTGGAGGCCAGCCTGGGCTACACAATGAGTTCCAGGATATCCTGGCCTACACAGTAAGACTTTGTCTCAAAAACCAAAACAAACCAAAACAAACAACAACAAAACTGGATTGCACATTGCAGAGGGAAGAAGCTATGTTATGTTTTTTCTTATAAACCCTGTAATTATGAGCAAGAAGATGAGGTCTGTGAGTTCCCTCTCTTAAGATGTTAATCATTTCCTAATGACTAGAGGTCGCCTGCAACCATACAGCTGTGGTGTCTGACCCCATCAGATCTCGGAAGCTAAGTAGGATTGGGCCTGGTTAGTATTTGGATGGAAGACCCCCTGGGAACATCAGGTGCTGTAGGTTTAGAAGAAGCACCCAGCAACCCACTCCCAAAAAACAATCAGCCATTGAAAACCCTATGAATAGCAGAGAAACACTAGCAATACTGTTTCACCTGTTGTGTTGTACATAGGGTCCCTATGAGTTGGACACTGACTTGACAGCACCTAAACAACAACAACTAAAGGTAGGTTAGTGGGTTGGGGGACTTCTAGTCAAATAAATTTGTGAAATGCTGGATTAAACAAAGTTAGACAGCTTTTCCTTGGGACTTCAAAGAGCTATTAGTATGCTAATATACATTGTGAATCACCAGGAGGGGATTAGAATATGTGAGCCTGGAAAAGTAGAAGGATTAGCTCTTTTACAGGGGAGGAAGAAGGAGGTATCATTTTTAAAAAGGTATATATAAGTGTTGTTGTTGTTAGGTGCCATTGAGTCGGTATCTGACTCATAGTGACCCTCTGTACAACAGGGGAAACACTATTGTCAGTGCTTCTCTGCTGTTCATAGGGTTTTTCAATGGCAGATTGATTTTTGGGAGGGGGTTGCCAGGTCCTTCTACCAAGCCTACAGCTTCTGGTGTTCCCAGGTGGTCTCCCATCCAGGTACTATCCAGGCCCAACCCTGCTTAGCTTCCGAGATCTGATGGGATTGGATGCCACAGGGCTACAGCTGCAGGCTATATATATAAGTGAGTACATCATAATGTTATCATTTTAACCATTTGTAAGTATACAGTTCCTAGCTTTAAATACATTCACAGTGCTGGGTAGTCATTACCACTTTCTGAACCTTCATTTTGTTTTCTGTCATTCCCAACAGTACTAACTCCCATGAAATAAGAATTCCCCTTCTTTTGTCTCTTTACTCCATGGTAACCTCTATTCTACTGGATTTGCATATTCTAGGTACTTCATATGAATGGAATCATACAATATGTGGCCTTCTGTGTCTGGCTTATTTCACTAAGCATAATATTTTCAAGGCCTTCTCTGCTGAAGTATATCTCAAAGTCTTTTTCCTTTATAGCAAACAATATTCCATTGTATGTGGTGCCACATTGTATTTATACTTCCATCTGTTGATGGGCACTTGTGTTGTTTCCACCTTCTAACTCTCATGAATAATGCTGCTGTGAACTTTGGTGTACAAAAGTCTGAATCCCTGCCTTCAGTTCTTTTAGATACATGCCTAGGAATGGAATTGCTGGGTCATGTGGTGATTTTCTTTATATGTAAATATTGGTGGGGTACAGAGTGGTAACTCATTTGCTGTATCCATTATGCAACTAATAAATTACTTTTGCGTATACATTCATCATCTTACATACTTTACAGAACAGTATAAACTAAAGCAGAGAAGAAAAGAAGTAGGATAGTTAATCAACATGCAATAAAAATCATATGCAATCATGGGTCTCACTGATTTTTTTTCCTTTCTCTTATTTCTCTTATTTTTTCCCATGTATTCCCATAGTTATATCATATATTTTTTCCCATGTATTCCCATAGTTGTATCATATATTTTGAGATTTTACTCACCCTCTTTACCCCTTTACATTATTTCCCCTCTCCTTCCCTATTTTCCCAACCTCTGCTCCCATCTGCTGATCTCCTCTCCTTTCTTCTAATCAACTTATATTTTCCCTTCTTAGATGATTTCTCATTTTAATATGTCTAAATATATATAGGTACTTTTTTCTCCTTTCTTTATGTTAGATTTAGCTCCCACATATGAGTAAGAACATATGGTATTTCTCTTTTTGGGACTGGGTTAGTTTACTTAAAATAATGTTCGCTTGTTCCATCTGTTTTGCTGAAAATGACATAATTTCATTCTTTACTGTTGAGTAATATTCCATTGTGTATATACACCATAATTTTTCAATCCACTCCTTTGTTGATGGACATCTGTTTTGATTCCATAGCCTTGTGATTGTGAAGAGTGCTGCATTAAATATGGAAGTGGGGGTGTTCCTGTAGTATGATGACTTATTTTCCTTTGGGCATAGTCCCAGGAGTGGTATAGCTGAGTCAGATGGCAGTTCTAGTCTTAGTTTTCTAAGGTACTTCCACATTGATTTTCAATGTGGCTGAACTAATTTACAGTTCAGCCAGTAATGTAAAATTATTTCTTTTTTTCTGCATGTTTGCCAGCATTTGTTATTACTTATTTTGTTAGTCTTGTCTGTTTTTACCAGAGTGAGATAGAATCTAAGTGTTGTTTTGATTTGCATTTCCTTATGGCTAATGATATTGGGAACTTTTTCATGTCTTCATTGGTTGTTTGTACTTCTTCATTTGAGAAGTATCTGTTCAGTTCCATTGACCACTTTTTTATTTGGTTATTTGTTATGTTGGTGTTTGATTTCTTAAGTTCTTTGTATATCCCAGAAATTAATCCTCTGTCAGCTATGTAGGATACCACGATTCTCTCCCAATTTGTGGGTTCTCTCTTTACTCTGTTGCTTGTTTCTTTTGCTGTACAGAAGCATTTTAGTTTTATGTATTCCCATTTGTTGATTCTTGGTGCAGTTTCCTGGGCAACTGGAATTTTATTAAGGAAATACTTGCCTATGCCTATGTGATGGAGCGTGTTCTCTTACCTTTTCTTCTAGTAGTTTTAAGGTTTCTGGTTTTATGTTGAGGTCCCTGATCCATTTTGAGTTGACTCTTGTACAGATTGAAAGATATGGGCCTATTTTGAGTCTTCTGCAAATGGATATCTAATTTTCCCACCACCATTTATTGAAGAGGCTGTCTTTTCTCCAATGAATGTCCTTAGCCCCTTTGTCAAAGATCAGGTGGCTGTAGTTGCATCTGTGTATCTCTGGGTCTTTAATTCTGTTTCATTTATCTTCAAGTCTATTTTTGTGCCAGTACCAGGCTGATTTTGCCACTGTGGCCCTGTAGTATAGTTTGAAGTCAGAGATTGTGATACCTCCTGCACAGTTTTTGTGCATTAGGATGGTTTTGGCCACATACAGTCTTTTGTGCTTCCATATGAATTTTAAAAAATTTTTCTATTTCTGCAAAGTCTGTCATTGGATTTTTGATGGGCATTGCATTAAATCTGCAAATTGCTTTTGGTAATATAGCCATTTTCGCAATATTAATTTTCTCAATCCATGAGGAAGGGAGGTCCTTCCATGTTCTA
Source organism: Pedetes capensis (assembly GCA_007922755.1). NCBI lineage: Eukaryota > Metazoa > Chordata > Mammalia > Rodentia > Pedetidae > Pedetes > Pedetes capensis. The sequence continues at coordinate 33,972 of VMDO01002893.1, read as the reverse complement.
GTATTTTCTCCTATTTCTTTCTTTAATGATTTGATGTTTTCCTTGCAGAGGTCTTTAGGGTCTTTAGTTAGACTGATTCCTAGGTTTTTTTTTTTTTTGCTTTGTTTGTTTTTTTGGTAAGCTATTGTGAATGGGATTGTTGCTTTGATTTCCTTCTCTACCTATGCACTATTGTGTAAAGAAAGGCTACTGATTTTTGAGTGTTAATTTGGTATCTTGCTACTTTACTAAAGGAGCTAATTAGCTCTAAGAGTTTTCTAGTGGAATCTTAGAGTCTTTTAGGTAGAGGATCATATCATCTGTGAATAAGGATAATTTGACCTCTTCTTTTCCTACCTGTATTCTTTTAATTTCTTTCTCTTGCTGAATTGCTCTGGCTAGGATTTCAATCACAATATTGAATAATAGAAGAGAGAGTGGACATCCTTTTCTTGTTCCTGATCTTAGAAGGAATGGTTTCAGTTTCTCCCCATTTAATATGTTGGCTGTGTTGTTGTTGTTGTTAGATGCCATCAAGTCGGTATCTGACTCATAGCAACCCTGTGTACAACATGCGAAACACTGTTGCTAGTGCTTCTTTGCTGTTCATAGGGTTTTCAATGGTGGATTGATTTTTGGAAGTGGGTTGCCGGGTCTGCCTCCCAATGTTGGCTGTAGATTTGTCATAATAGCCTTTATTGTGTTGAGATAAATTCCTACTATGCCCAATTTCAGAACTTTTATCATGAAGGGGTATTGCACTTTGTCAAAGGCCTTCTCAGCATTGAGATGGTCATGTGATTTCTATCTGCAGTCTCTTGATATGTTCAACTATAGCAATTGCTTTTCTTAGGTTGAATCAGCCTTGGAGCTGTGGAATGAAGCCCACCAGAATCATGGTGTGTGATCTTTTTTATGTGTTGCTGAGTTCAGTTACCCAGAATTTTATGCAGGATTTTTTCATCAGTGGTCATCAGGGAAATTAGTCTATAGTTCCCTTTCTTTGTAGAGTCTTTGTCTGGTTTTGGTATCAGGCTGATACTGGCTTCATAGAATGAATTTGGAAGTATACTTTCATTTTCTATTTTATGATATAACTTGAGGAGAACAGGTACTAATTCTTCTTTGAAAGTTTGATAGAATTCAGCTGTGAACCTGTCAGGAATTGGGGTTTCCTTTGTTGGGAGTTTTTTTTTTTTTTTTTTTTTTCTGTCTCTACTTCAGTGGACACAATGAGTGTTTATTTGCTTATGTCCTCTGGGCTTAGTTTGGATAATTCATATTTGTTAAGGAATTTGTCCATTTCTTCTGTATTTTCAGTTTTTGGGAGTACAGTTTCTCAATGTAGTTTCTGATGATCTTCTGGATTTCATTGCTATCCATCTTTATGTCTTCTTTGTCATCTCTGATTCTTTTTAATTTGAGCCTTTTTCTCTTTCTTTTGATGAGTCTGGGTAAGGGAGTGTCAATTTCATTTATCTTTTCAAAGAGCCAGCTCTTGGTTTTGTTAATTCTTTTTATTGTCCTTTTAGTTTCAAATTGGTTAATTTCTACTTGATCTTGATAATTTCTTTCTATGTACTCCCATTGAGGTTGGCTTCTTGTTGGCTTTCTAGTGCCTTAAGGCATGTCATTGAGTTATTTAATTGGGCCCTCCCTAACTTATAGATGAAGACACTCATAGCTATGAACTTCCCTCTTAGAATTGCCTTTGCTATATCCCATCAATTTTTGTAGGATGTGTTTTCATTCTCAGTTGATTGCAGAAACTTTTTAATCTTCTCTCTGATTGCTTTGATGTTCATTCAGAAGTGTGTTATTTAACCTCCATGTATTTGTAAGATTTCTGTAGTTTATTAGTCTTTTGTGTTCTAGTTTTATTCCATTGTGATCTGATAAGGTACAGGTGATGGTTTCAATTTTTTTCTATTTGTTGAAGTCATTTTTGTGGACTAAAATGTGGTCTAGTTTAGAAAAAGTCCCCTATGGTGCTGAGAAAAATGTGTATTCCACATCCCATGGATGGAATATTCTGTAGACATGTTAGGTCCAGTTGTTCTATGGTCCCGTTTAAGTCCATCATTTCTCTGCTGATTTTTTGCTCTGATGGCTTGTCTCTTGAAAAAAGTGAGGTATTGAAATCTCCCATAATTATTGTGTTTGCACCAATGTGTTCCTTTATCACCAATAAGGTTTGTTTTAAGAAGCTAGGTGCTATATTTGGTAAATAACTATTAAGTACCATTATGAGTTCCTGGTTGACTGTTCCTTTTACTAATGTGTACTGACTATTTTTGTTTCTTCTGATTAGTTTGGGATTGAAACCTTAATTGTCAAAAATTTCACTACTCCTGATTTTTTTTGATTCCCACATGCTAGGCATAGTTTTCTAGCCTTTAATTTTCTAATTTTCTAGCTTTTAATTTTTTTTAATTAGCCTTTAATGGTCTTTGTGGGTGATATGAGTCTCTTGAATCCCATGAATCGAGGGGTTTTGTTTTTTAATCCAGTTGGTCACTCAGAGCCTCTTGAATGGTGAGTTGAGGCCATTTACGTTTTCAGGTAATTATTGAGAGGAGGTTATTATTCTGCATCAATTTAGTGTTTGTTTCTATTTTTAAATTCATTTTATCCTATTGTGTTCCTGAATCCCTTCACATCTATTATTCATTCCTTTGTTCTTGCATTTGGAATTGTCTTACTTTTCCCTCTATGTGGTAGTTCATTAAGGATCTTCTGCAATGCTGGCTTGGTGGTCACAAATTGCTTAAACTTGTCAATGTCATGGAATGTCTTGAATTCCCATGTACTTTAAAAGATAGTGTTGCTACTGGTTGGCAGTTATTCTTTTTCAGGTCTTGAATGATGTTTCACTATGCTTTCTTTGCCTTTAAAGTTGTTGAGAAGTCAGGTATTATTCTGATGTGTTTGCCTTTGTAATTGAGTTAGTGTTTCTCTCTTGCAGCTTTTAGAATAGCTTCTTTGCTCTCTATATTTATCATTACAATTATAACGTGTTGTGGAGATCTGTTCTTGTCTACTCTATTTGGAGATATGGATGCTTCTGTGGTATAGATATATATTTCTTCTGTTTGTTTTGGGGAATTTTTAGCTATTATTTTACTGAAAAGATTTACCATCCCCTGGTGTCATTTTGCGCTGGGATGTAGCTCAGTTGGTAGAGCACCATTCTGCAGTCTCTGAGGTCCCAAGTTCAATTCCCAGCACCGCAAAAATGGGAGAAGGACGTGGCAATCCACTCCCAAGGCAATCCCAAAACAGCCATTGAAAGCCCTCTGAGGGTTGTTATGAGTCGGATACTGACTCAACAGCACCTAACAACAACAACAAAGTGTCATTTTGTGTTCCTTCATGGACCCCTTGAATTCATAGGTAGCCTGTCTTCATTTTATCAATGACCTCTTAAAAGTATTGATCATAATGCCTCACCTTTCTATCTTTTTTGTCATCTGAATAGGTAACATATTCAACTTTTTCTTCAGTATCAGAAATCCTTTTTTGGCTTCATCCAGTCTAGATACTGATGCTTCTGTAATTTCAATTTGATTCACTTTGTTTTGTAATTCCAGCATTTTTGTTTGATTCTTCTTCAGGATCTTTATTTCTTTGCTAAAATTTTCTTCTAAATTGGATCATTTTTTTGTGCAGTGCTTCAGTTGCCCTCATCTGTTTGGTTGTGGTGTCTTTGAGATCTTCCAACACGTTTATAAGCCAACTTCTAAATTCTTTTTCTAGCATCTCTATAATTTGGCTTACATTAAAATCATCTATTGAAGGGTTTTGATCCATTGGGGATTCCGCTCTATCCTGATATTTCATGTTTCGTGTTTTTTTATAATGAGCCTTTCCCATCAGTTGGTCTGGGTGCGATGTCTAGCCAATGCAAGGGTAGAAGTCCTCTTGTGGTTTTGACAGGTAAATTTGGGAGATATTGATTGACTAGTGTAACCTAAACCAACTACTAGTTGGAAAGTGTGCTTAGTGAGGTTGGTAGCAAAAGATTTCAAAGGCTACAGATATAGAGGGAGAGGTAAAATGGTGTGAGGAAAAGCTAGTAAGAGACCAGAATTAATCAACTCATTAGAGGTGTGCACAAAATTAAAAACAACAAAATAATAATAATAACAACAATAAAGACAGACAGACATAGACAAAAAAAAAAAAAAAAAAAAAAAAAAAAAAAAAAAAAAAAAAAAAAAAAAAAAAAAAAAAAAAAAAAAAAAAAAAAAAAAAAAAAAAAAAAAAAAAAAAAAAAAAAAAAAAAAAAAAAAAAAAAAA
>VMDO01002893.1:0-29594 GCA_007922755.1 Pedetes capensis | reverse complement strand
GTGACAGTCACTGAGCTCCTTAAGACTTCCACCTTCTTTCCAAATGTTGTCAAAAAGCTGTCCCAGCCCATCCTTCCCTCCTCCATTGCAGCTGAAATCTCAGGGTGTGTGCCCTCCAGCTCCCTCTATCCATTCACGAGGCAATCCAGATCTGGTCCCTCTGACTTGTGAACTGCCAGGGTCCCCAGTGGGTCCCCAGGTATAGCACTTTTGGTGGCCACTCCCTCTGGCTTTGTGCACTGCCAGTACTTGTGCACTAATGCTAGTTGGATTTCGCTTCTCTACACAGTGCCCTAGCTAAGGAGGAGCCTCCGGGGGATTCCACGTTGTTGGGGTACACTCAGTAGCCCAGAACTTCTCAGGGCTGCCAGCACCTCACCTCCAAGATTGTTTAATGAAATGTTCATGCTCTGGAGCATTCTCCAGGGCCAGTGAAAACTTCTCAGTGTTGTGGAACCCGCAGACTCCTGGCTCTTGTCTGAATCTCCCGGGGCCAGGCTCGGGATTGTTTACTTAAATGAGCAATGTCCTGCTCAGAGCTTATGGCCACAGCTCCTTAACTGCCCTAGTGTGTTGGGAGGGATGGGATAAAAAATAAATAAAAAATAAAATAAGAAAATGGCATCCCTTTGTTTCTCTACTCAGGATGGTGGCTGCCTTCCCTCCTCCCCCATCCCACACGGGCTTTGGGTGCGTGTTCCTGCAGGACTTCAGCCTCGGATTTTCCCTGGCCCTCTTTGCCTTTCCGTGGGGTCCCAATTACCTGCATAGGTGTCAGGATTCCCCACTGGGCCTGGCTCTGCCCGACTCTGCTCTTGTTTCCTGCACAACATCTAGCAGAGAACTCTCGCGGGAGCTACCATACAAATCAGCTGAAACCGTCTGGTCTGTGGATTAGTTCCTGGCGTGGGTGTGTGGTGTGTGTGTGTGCGTGTGTGTTTATCTCCGTCCCCCACCTCCTCCCAGCAGATAGAGGTTTGGCCTTCTCTCGCCATTGCTTGCCCTGGGTAGAAACTCTGAAGTGGTGACCAGAAGTCTTCACTCCTTCTCAGCAGTGTTATTTTCTGTGTGTAGCACAGCCCTTTTTCCACTATTGAAAGCTACTCTGCAATAGTTCTCTGTTCTGAGTAGAGATCTTTCCATCTGTCCTTAATGCTATTGTCTTCCCCCATTAAAGCGTGGTTGCTAACAGTCCGTCATCTTAACAGGAACCTACGGTGTGGTGATTCTATGTTTAACTTTTTGAGAAATCCCAGGTTTTTCCACAGCAGCTGTTCCATTTTGCTTTCCCACTAGTGATGTACAAGTGCTCCAATTTCTTCACCCACATCCTCACCAAAACTTGTTATTTTCTTTTTTATTTTATACTGTTCCGGTAAGTGTAAAGTGGTATTTCATGTTGGTTTTGGTATGCTTTTCCCTAGCAACTAGTAATGTTGCCTTGTAAGAATTCTTTGTGTATTCTGAATATAATACTTCATCAAATACATGTTTTACAAATATATCCTCCTGGTCCATGGCTTGTCCCTTGAAGGACAAAATCTTTTAATTGTGATGAATCTCAGTTTATCCTATTTTATACTGTGTGTATATTATTTAAGAAACATTCCCCTGAACCAAAGTCACAACAATTTCTCACATATTTCGTTCTGTCAATTTTATGTTTGGCTCTTACATTTAGGCCTACGCACCACTTCAAGTTTTTGTGTATGGTGTGAGAGAATGGTTAAGGGTTTTGTTGTTGTTGTTGTTGTTGAAATGGGGTTTCACTGTGTAGCCCAAGCTAGCCTGGAACTCTCTATCCATCTTCCTCCTGAGTACTGAGATTACAGATGTGTAAGATCCTGCTAGAGGTTTAGTTTTTGACATGTAGATATGTAATTATTCTAGCATCATTTTTTTAAAAAGTTTATCCTTTACTTTGGCATACTTGTTTAAAATCAATGGACTACACATACACGTACACACACATATATACATGTGCATACACACACACACGCATATATTGTTGTTGTTGTTAGGTGCTGTCAAGTTGGTCTGACTCATAGCAACTCTTCGTACAAGAGAACAAAACACTGACACTGTGCCATGCCCTCCACTATGTCAGCGCTTCTCTGCTATTCATAGGGTTTTCAATGGCTGAATGTCTCAGGATTGTTTTGGGGCAGGGGGAAGGTGGGTTGCCATGTCCTTCTCCTGTTTTTGCAGTGCTGGGGATCGAACCCAGGGCCTCACAGTGCACAGAGCAAGTGCTGTACCAATTGAGCTAAACCCCAACCCACGTGTGTGTGTGTGTGTGTGTGTGTGTGTGTGTGTGTGTCTGTGTGTGTGTGCAGCCATACCACCCTGTTGTTCAATCTTGTCTGATCTTGGAAGCTAAATTGGGTTAGACTTGGTTAATCCTTGGATGGGAGACCACCTGGGAATACCAGGTGCTTTAGGTTTGGGAGAAAGCTCACTCCTGATACAATCAGCCATCAAAAACCCTATGAATAGCAGAGAAGCACTGACAGACATAGTGGTGGGCATGGCACAATGTCAGGTACTGTTTCACTACACTGTACATAGGGTCCCTATGAATTGGACTCTACTTGATAGCATATAAAAACAACAACAACATATATCTAGATAGATGGATAGATAGATAGATATAGATACAGATATAGATAGATATACATATATAGACTCCTGGCCCTGATTGACTACTTGCCTATCCCTACTCAAGAACCACATTTTTGGTCACTGTAGCCCTAGAGCAAGACTTGAAATTAGGGCATGTAAGTTCTGCAACTTTGTTCCTCCTTGTTATTTTTTGTAATTGTTTTAGCTGTTCTTTTAGGTCCTTTGCATGTAAATTTCTACAAAGACTATATTGAATCTATAGATGTCTTTTTTTTTTTTTCTGTACTGAAAGTTGAACGCAAAGCCTTGTACATGCTAAGTTAGCACTCTACCACTGAGCTTCACTCCCAGCCACCTTCTTTTTATTTATTTTTATTTTTTAGACAAGGTCTCACTAAGTTTTTGCAGGCTGCCTCTGACCTCCAACCTGCGATCCCCTTGCCTCAGCCTCCTGAGTCACTGGGATTGCACCATGGTACTTCTAATTTATAGATCAATTTTGAGAAGACTGACATCTTTTCTTTTTCAGACAGGGTCTCAGTAAAACAGGGTCTCACTATGCAGCCCACTGGTCTTAAATTCACTATCCTCATGCCTCAGCCTCCTGAGTCCTATCATCACAGGCATGTGCCATCACAGCTAGCAGGACTGACATCTTAGGTGCCAGCGAGTCGGTATCCGACTCATAGCGACCCTCATAGGGTTTTCAATGGCTGACTGTTTCGGGATTGCCTTGGGAATGGATTGCCAGGTCCGTCTCCCATTTTTGCGGTGCTGGAAATTGAACTCGGGACCTCAGAGACTGCAGCACAGCGCTCTACCAACTGAGCTAAATCCCAGCACAGGACTGACATCTTAACAGCAAGTCTTCAGATCCATTGGCATGACATATCTCCCTATTTAGTTAGAGCTCTATTTTTTTCTAGCAGTGTTTTTTAGTTTTCAGTATATAGGTCTTATTTTTATTAAATTGATCCCTTATTAGTATGTTTGATGCCATTTTAAATGGTATTTATTTTAAGTTCCAATGTTTCATTGATAGTTTTTAGAAACTAAATTCATACTTGTATATTAGCCTTTTATCCACTGATGTTGCCAAACTCATTGAGTTTCTATGGCATTTTTAATATTAATAATCATATTGTGGGCAAATATTATTTTGATCTCCATTCTGCAAAGAATGGAGACACAGATAAAGGGACCTGCTTAAGGTCTTATTCTTCATAAATGCACAGCCGGGAGTCCAAGACCTGGGTCTCCTGGGCTCTCTTTCAGGGTCTTCTCCACCATACCCAGCTTTGTCTCAGTCTTTCAGGCTTCTGTAGTAGAAGTTTGTCTCTGTTAAGAATAGATTCAAATGGGTCATAGTAGAAGTTTGTTTCTCCTAGTTAAAAGTCTAGCTCAGCTAATAGAGCACTGCGCTGCAGTCTCTGAGGTCCTGAGTTCAATTCCTAGCACCGCAAAAACGGGAGAAGGGCCTGGCAATCCACTCCCAAGGCAATCCCCAAACAGTCAGCCATTGAAAACCCTACGAGGGTCGCTATGAGTCAGATACCAACTTGATGGCACCTAACAACAAAAACAACAGTTAAAAGTCTAGAAGTTTGCAGTCCAGGGCTGTTAAGACAGTTCTACTCTAGGGCTGGGATTTAGCTCAGTTGGTAGAGCACCATTCTGCAGTCTCTGAGGTCCGGGGTTCAATTCCCAGTACCGCAAAAATGGGAGAAGGATGTGGCAGTCCACTCCCAAGGCAATCCCGAAACAATCAGCCTTTGAAAACCCTATGAGGGTCGCTGTGAGTCAGACATGACTCTATGGCACATAACAGCAATGACAACTCTAGGAACTTCTCAAGAACCTGGACTCCTTCCTGTGCCTTCATCATCCCCCTGGGCAGGGACCTCCACCTTCTGGTCCATTCTGAGGACATTTGTATTCCAAGCAGCAAGACAGAGGAGGTGATGAAAATGAAGGGCAAAGGAGCACACTGGTTATATCTTCAGGTAGGTTCTGCAAGGCCACCACACTAGCCCACACCACACCTCACTCCCATCTCTCTGGGCAGAACCTCGCCGAGCCATGTGAAGCTGCAAGGATGTGAGGGAAACAGCATCTTTATGCCAAGCATTCATATTCCCTGCTAAGTTTCTGTTCCTGTGGAAGAAAAGAGAGCAGCTCCCAGGAGACAGGCAGCAATTTCTGCCGCAAACTTTGAAGTTAGCAATCCAGGCAGGCAACAGTTTGAAAATGAAAGGAGGAAGAAGGCGCAAGAGTTCAAAGCCTGTTGCATCTTCTAGAATCATTTTAGGACCAGCCAAAATGGCTCTCTTTAGAGTTCTGTGGCCCATTAAATTGACCTGAAGCCATTTAATCATAGGATAAAGTTAATCCTCAGAAGCCCTTTATGGTATTAAATCCTTGTGACTATATTAGTCATGTCTAATCCTTGGGTGACCTGCCCTTCATCTAGAAAAGATAAAACAACAAAATCTCTCTACCTAGTTATTCATTCAGCAAAAATGATACCTCCTTCCTTTATGGAGCTCACAGTCTGGGGAGAGACAGATAATAACCAAAAGAGCACCCACATGAAGGTGAACTCACATCAGAGCCTAAGGATGCTCTATGGGCACCCATTGGGGTGTGTGGCGGGGTCAGGGTGTCTCACCTGAGGTTTTGGATGCATACCCACAAGAAGGCCTGCGTTCCCAGCAGTGCAGTGTGTTGTAGGAGAGCTCTCCCATGCGCTGTGTTGTGGCTGCACCTCCTGTGCTCTGCTTGGGGCACCATCTGTCTGAGGGACTGTTGCGTGAGAACAAGATGCTGTGAGAGCAAGGGGGAAGCGGAAAGGGAGTGGTGCCATTAGGAACACCCAAGAGAAATGGAGAGAGGGGCCAAGAGCGCAGGTGGAGGCGGCCAGGGTCTTTGTCTGGTCAGAGACTTCTCCTGGGCCTGGGGCACCCCAAGGACCCATGGACCACCCAAGGAGATGGTATCCTTGGCACAAAGGGAGGACAATGCCAGAGGAGGGCCACCACGGCAACACTCGGATTCCCCACCCCCTCTTGGGGAACCTTGGCAAGCAGTGAGCAGCCACCATCCTGAAGATCTAAGATTGCAGATCTAAGCAGTGTAGCACCGTCTACCAAGTGCACTTGTGAATTCTCTCTGTCATCTTCCAGCAGGCAGGGTGGACGGGCTCTGTCCCCTGGTCTGTGCCAGCTGATGCTCAGGGACACTTGGAGCACATGCTGAGAACCACAAGGTTACAATAGGTTGGTGATGTCTGCCTTCATCTGAGTGTGACCGTGGTGAAGAAATGGAAGTCTTTATGAACACGCTTTGTGCTGGCTGCTGTGGTGATGCTTAAAATTCTAGCTCTCAGGAGGCTGAGGCAGGAGGATTATGAGTTCAAGACTAGCTTGGGCTGCACAGTGACACCATGTCTCAAAAAAACAAAATAAAACTTTAAAATTATAATAAAGATAGCTACAAATTTTAGTGCTTCTTAACCTGTAACTGATATTGTAGGGCCAAAATAGATCCCTTGGTGGGTGCCAGACATGGGGTGCTAGAGCATGGGTGCCTGCGTCTTGGGGTCAAATATGACCCCAGAAGCATGAAGGTTAAATACAAACACTGCTGAGAGTTGTATTTGCTTTATCTCATTTAGTCCTTACAATAGCCGTTATGCTAAATACTCTTAATATCTCTCATGTTACAGTTGGAGAACCAGGGCTTTGAAAAATAATGCAACTTGCCCAAGGTCACAGAACTCATCAGAACTGTGACATAAGGCTTGTCTCCCTAACTCCAAAGCAAGGGCCCTTATCTGCTTTGGTATGTTGTTTTAAGAATGTAGGGGTGCTGTGGTTTGGATTGAAACGCCTCCCAAAGGCCTGTGTTCAAAGCTGGGTCCCCAGCCTACAGCGTTTTTGGGAGGTGATGGAACCTTTGGGAGGTGGGGCCTAGGGGAAGAAGGTCAGGTCATTGAGAGTCCCTGTGAAGGGGAGATGGAACCCCAGCCCCTCCTCCCTCTCTCTGTTTGCTTCCAGCTGCCATGAGGTGAGCAGCTTTCCTCTGCCACACACTCTTTCCATGATGTGCCAGACCACTGCAGGCTCCAAACACCAGGGCTCCACAACCATGGACGCCAACCTCTAAAACCTTGAGCCAAGGGAACTTTTCCTCCTTCTGAGTTGATTATCCCAGGACTTTAGTCACAGTGAAGGAAAGCAAATGCCAGAGAATTATCATTATTACTGTTACCAGGGCAACAACTCAGTACTGGTGCCTCAGCCCTGTGTCCCCGACTAGGAGGCCTGTAGGACACGTTCGCAGCCACTTGCCATCGCTGAGAGGTTGCATCTTGCCTTTTGTTGAGCTCTGCAGTTTTGCCTGCTTTTCTGTGGTCCCTTGCACAGCTGCCACGTGGGCAGTGTAATGACTGGTCACGCTCCACCTGCCAGCCTCTGAGTTGCAGTCCTGGTCTTCCCTGGCTTCACTGCTCATCAGCCAGCTGTCTCCTCTCTTGAGCACTCAGCCTGCTCTGGGATGTGGGAGGCAGGGGTAGATGTGTGTGGAAGGCCTGGGGATTACCCTCAGGGGGTCGTGGGCAGGTTGCTAAATGCTTTTGTATCCATTTTTCTCCAGGCCTCACTTTTGTCATCTACAAAGTAGATATAATGTCAGTAATAATATAGTCAAGTCTCACCTCATGAAAGGTAGGCTGTGATAAACTCACCACTTAAGAGGAAAATAGATCAAATCAGAACTCTTCCCAACAACAGCCTCTCTGATGCCCAATCCAGGCAGTTTTTCATCTGCATGTAAGCCGATGACCATTTCTTTGATTGAGGTGATCACGGTGCGTTCGGAGGTTATGGAAATACTTACCTTCCAAGATTGGCTCCCTCAGCACTGGAGGCCCATGCCAAGCCAGCAGCTTGGAGTTCCTGGGATGCCATGTACAGACAGGGCCAGGTGCCCAGCTCCAGGGTGGAAGCCCACCAGCCTTCCATTAGGACTGCTCTCTCCTGTTTTGTGTGTGTGCCACTGAATCCCAGAAGGTGAAATACACATGTAATCCAATCGCATCAGGTACGATTTCCTGATTTGCATTCTATGGACAGCAGGGCTTCAAACTCTCAAAAAAATGAGTTCTGGTTCTGGCTCCAGTGCAGGTTCAATATGTTAAAACTTAGAGGGTTTTGGTTCAGTTTGTGTTCAGGTTTAAATCTTATGGGCAGATAGCAGAGCTTTAAATTGAACTCAAACCTGAACCCTATGAAAAATTGGATTTGGGTTCAGCTCTTAACATGTTTTTAAATATCATTAGCTATTTAAAAATTGAAAAAAAAATTATTTGTCTTTCTGCACATAGGATTAACATTTTAAACCAGAGCACTCTTAAATTTGAACACACACCTGGACCTGGACCCAGTTTTTTATGGGTTTGCAGCCCTGATAGACAGTATTGACACAAACTCCAGTCTAGATAAGGGGAGTCCTGGGGTCAGGCCCCAGGTCATCGCTGCTGCATTTGTGGGACCCTGGGCCTCAGACCACACAGGTGGACCTCTCATCCAGGTGTCCACATTCTCACGCTGCAGCTTTTGGCCCAGACCCACATGATCCTCACTATTCAAAAAATCTGGATGTACCCCCTGCTTCCCTGCCTCCCCATGCCCCCACTCCCGCCCCCACTCCCTCCTCTGTCCCCCGCCATCTTCCTCCCCCCCCCCCAATCAGCTTTCCCAGCTCAAATTCTCTTGCCTCTACCTGGGCCACTGCAAAAAGCTTCCATCCATGCTTCCTCCTGCCTGCTAATCCCTTCTCTGAAATGCAGTACAATCTTGCCTCCCTCCCTTGCATAAAACACGGGCAGGCATTTCCAAATGGGGAAGACAAAGTCCTTATTTCTGCCCAGCTCTTGCCTCTCCAGACCTCCCACTCATGCTGCTCTCAGTCCCTCCTATGTTTCCTGTTTCCCCAGTCACAGGACATTTGCATATCCTTGCTTTTCCTTCCCGAATGCTCTGTTTTCTTCTCTTCCAAGTTAACTCCTTATCTAGCTTCTCATGGAATCCTTGCTGATTGATCAAATCCCTTCTGATCTAACTAAAATAGAGGGGCTCTTTGTATCACAGCCCTCTCTTTTGTGCACCTGCCTCTGTCGCTATTTTAATTTATTTGTGATTCTGGATTAAAGTCTGAGGTTTCCCTCTACCCCACATCCTTCTGTAAACTCTGTGAGAATAGGGCCTGGTCTGTCTTGCTCACTTGGGTGTCCTGACCAACTAGCACAGAGCCTGGCCTGTGCTTTGCTCATACAGTTAAGTGCATGGCTGGGTGAGAGACACAAATAAACATTATCAAATTATCAGTCAAGAGGGTTGGGTAGTTTTTCTCCCTAGTAAAACACTTGGGTCCTTACCCTGAAGAAGTTGTTGCCAGGTGTGGTGGTGCACATTTGTAATCCCAGAACTCAGAAGGCTGAGGCAGGAGGCTCGCAAGTTCAAGGCCAGCCTGAGCTACATAGTGAGACCCTCTGAAGGGAAAAAGAAAGACAAACAAAAGAAATTGTTACAATTGCTCTTTTAAAATAGAAGGTTATTGAAAGTTACTTTCAGTAAAAGTCACTTTCAGAAAAAGTTACTGAAGATTCCATTTGCCCTTTAGATGATGGACTTTCCCATATATCTTGGCTCTTTCTCTCCCTGCTGTTTAAAAAGGTCTCTTAATGAGCTTTCACACCTGAAGTAGGAAATGACCTTTTCTAGAGCTATCTATACAAAACAAAGGATGAGTTGGACGGGCTGTAGGGCTCTGCCCTTAGGCACACAGAATCAGCCTTTTAAAACAGTAGCTCCTATTTGTAAGTGGCCTTCCCCTTTTAGGGAATGGGGCCCCATCCACACCTGAGATCCCAGCATCCTGGTGTTATGACCAGAGTTACTGCAGTGGGAAAAACTGATTGGAGCAGCAGGAACTGCCTATTGCAGACCAAGAAGAGCTGTCTTGGGTTGTAGCGTCTCCTTTGATTCACACGTGGAACCCATTAGGTTTGATTTATTTCTCATAACACATGGTCTGGTTAAGGTGAAAGACAAATTTTCTCAAAACAGCAGGCTAGGTGGGAGGACAGGTCAGCTTCACTTACATCTGACTTGTGAGGATTGTTGCCATAGCTGCTTTCTCTGGGGAGATGTGGCGAGAACACACATTCACCGCCAGAGCCCAAGAGGGCACAGGCAGACCGAAGGAAGACACGTTGAATTAAACCTGGTGCGCTGTAAGTTTACTGGGGTTGCCTACATGTTCATGGGTGAGTCAGTGGATGGCCTTGGCAACAGTGACCTGCAGCTCCTCCACCAGGAGATCCCACAAGGAGTCTACCCCAGCCAGGCAGCTCCCTCTCATATCTCGTGGGAGACATAGGAAGGGTCTTGTGAGGGCCTCCTCTGCCCTCCCCACCCTCCATGAGGGGCACTAACCGGGCTTCTACGCAACCATCAGCTGTGTAGTTGACGTCCTTGCCATGACTTCAGGCCAGGGTCTCACAGCTGCTCTGCTTTATGATGCCAATGGTCACGTCCTACCCAGAGGAATCTCTCACACTACAGGGCTGGAATAAAAGTGGTCCTCAGCTTGGAAGAGGGAACAGTTCTTCCTCTTCCTCTTCCTTCTCTTCCTTTTCCTCCTCCTCCCCTCTTCTTTTTCTTCCTTTCTTTTTTTTGCAGTTCTGTGGGGTTTAACCCAGTGCCTCACACATACTTTGCCAGTGCTCTATCACTGGGTTGCACCCCCAGATCCCCCCTCCGATTTTGATTTTGAGATGGGGTCTCACTACGTTACACAGGCTGCCCCTGGCCTTGAACTCAGAATCTTCCTGTCTCCACCTCCCAAATTACTGGGATTACAAGTGTGTGCCACCACACTTAGCGACACTTCTTCTTAATGAAAACAAAATTATCTTTCTCCCTGCACCCTTCTCAGGAGGGGGAATACTCTGAGATTAATTGAAAATAAACAGATGGTAACATATTTTATTCCTGGAACTCTGCTCCAGCCCTCTCTTTTCTCAAAGACCTTCTGTGGCTCCTGCTTGCTAAGCAGCTCAAATGTAAGACCTTCCAATTCTGGTCTGGACTTCCTTCCTGGTCTGGTGGCTCTTGAGTGTCTTTTGAACCTTGTTCATTCCAGCCAAATCAGGAGTTTTGCCATTAAGTAAACACATCCCTCGCGTGCCAGCCTCCACTTCTTCATACATGGGTCCCAACACAACTCCCACTCAGAACCCTTCCGATGCTCCCAGTCTCCTTGAAAAGATTGCTGCTGTAGGAACCCTTTCCTGATCTTCCCAGGGGGACTTTAATTTTCAGATTTTGTTATCACCTATAGAATTTATAGGCACTCTGTTATAGTGTTGTATGTTTTTTCACTTATGTGCTTACATCCATACTATTTATTGAGGCCATGGTGTATGTTATTTATATTAGCCTCTCCCAGAGCTCTTTGGACATAGTCTGTTGTTGTTAGGTGCAGTCGAGTCAGGTCTGACTCATAGCAACCCTATGTACAACAGAAGGAAACACTCCCTGACACTGTGCCGTGCCCACCACTATGTCAGTGCTTCTTGGCTATTCACAGAGTTTTCAATGGCTGGTTGTTTCAGGAGCAGGCTTTGGACATAGTTTGTTGTTGTTAGGTAGTAGGCTTCAATAATTATTTGTTAGGTGAATAATTAAAAACACAATTTAGCTGAGGACCTCAAAACTCATGAAGAAAGTACATTTATCCAGTTGTTCCGCCTCCCTTGCTCTTCACGTTTTTGGCTAAATTAAGTTCTACCTGGCCTTCTTTGATATATAATTTACAAGGTAACCTTAAAGAGAATGTTTTGCCCTGAGAGTGATGAGGGTGGGGGGTATTAGAATAATTTACTTAGTAGAGGAATAAATGTTTGAAATTATATAGAGAGATGTGGACCTCAGAGCAAACTCATTCCAGCGCCTTTGTGAGGTTCGTTAAGAGGAAGGGATGAGGGGCACGTGCTAAAATCCACAGCCGAATCTGGTCTGTAATACAACCTCAGACCCTGGCTGGTGCTGATGAGCTGCTCTGTTTCCTTTCGAGCCCTTATGTTGTTCTGAAGGCACTCATCAGCGGGGCCCAAGGTGCAGGTGTCCTTGCTGAGCAGGCTGTGCCAGGTCAGTAATCGGGATGGCAGCCTGCACTTGAGCAGACCTTTCTTCCTGAGCAGACTGCAGTTGGCTTGGTTCACCAGCACTCTTTCCTGTCTCCAAAGCCAGCAGGCACCCTAGATGGTGATTAAACAAAGATTAAAATTCCATTTGTGTGTGTGAGTGTGTGGCCATTTGAACACTGATCGATTCTTTTAGTGGAATGTTAAGTAAAAGCTCATGGATACCAGGGGCAGTTGTTTAGAGCAGCCAGCCAAAATCCATTTCCAATTTATTGTTTAATGTGATTTCCACATTAATTCTGCCAGCCACCTCCACAGACTCATTTCTCTGGCTTTGCTCTTTCCCATCCCCTTTGCCTCCTGTAGCAAAAGGACATTCTGGAAACCAGGGGGAAGAAAAGTAGCAAAAGAGGATTGCAAAAGAAGGAAAATAATTACAGCTTTCATAGACAGATCTTTTGAGTCCACAGAATTAAAGAAACTTAAAATTACCCGTGGATTGAAACTCTAGACATGCACTTTTACATCAGTGATCGCTGCTGCTCACAGATTGCTGTCTTTTCAAAAGCATTGTTCCTGCATTTCTTGTTGTTAAAGGTCTTGTAGCAATTTGTTTCTGTTATAGAATACCACTATAACTTCCATCTTATGGGCATGTGACATCCAGTCAGTAAGGAAACTCTCTAAATCTCGTTATCGGCAGGAGCCAGTAGAATTGGTCAGGTGTAAAATTGGATGCCTGTGCAGGCCCCACAGTGTAAGAGAGCCCCCAGCTGGCCGTAACACCTTGTCTTCATAACCTTTCTCTAAAAGCAGTGTGTTAATAGCTCTCCCTTGCTGAGGACTGGACTTTGTCCCAGACACTGAGTAAAATACTTTGTACAGATGAGCTCAGTTAACCTTCCTCAACAGCCCAGGGTTGATACTGTTCCTGTTAGTTTTCCCTACTTATCAGTCCGGGAAACTTGGTCTACCTGCCCAGAAAGTGAAACCTAGGTTTTTCCAGCTCTAGAACCAGAATGCTCTAAGTTGATAAACCAGGCCACCTGCCTCGGTCCCTCACTGGTCCACCTGTCCCTCCTTGGTCAGCCTCAGACCTCCTATTTGCAGAATGAGGCAGCTGGATTTAGACATGGGGTTTCCCAGCTTTCCTGTGAATCAGAATCATGTGGGGGAAAAAAAAAAAAAGAAGCTCACACACACCTTCCTGGGCTCCTGTCCCCAAGATACTTTGACTTAGTAGGTTCAGATAAACAAACTTACTTCTGTGAGGTTGTAACCGTGCAATCCAGCCTTGTACCCCAAGTAGCATCAGAAGACTTTCACAAGCACATGAGGAAACAATATCCTCCTTGAATCTTAGACATTTGCAGAGTTCTTTAGAAGTTGCCTAATCCTGGCTGCACAGAGTCTTTTGTGGACCAGGAACACTAACATCACCTGGGAACTCTTTAGAAATGTGGATCTCAGCCCTGTAAGTGGTGCACACCTGTAACCCCAGCACTCAGGAGGCACGGACAGGAGGACTGTGAGTTCAAAGCCAGCCTACGCAATTTAGTAAGTTTGAGGCTAGCTGGGGCTACATAGGGAGACCCTGTCGGAAGAAAGAGATGGGGATGGAGAGAGAGGGAAAAGCGGGGGAGAGAGAGAAAGAAAAGAAAGAAAGAAAGAAAGAAAGAGAAAGAAAGAAAGAAAAGAAGAAGGAAGGAAGGGAGAGAGAATGAAAGAAAGGAAGGAAGGAAGGAAGAAAGAAGAAAAAGAAAAAAGAATAAAAAGAAGCCAACCAAGGGGCCAAGGCTTTAGACTGGACTATTGGCAGGGGGAAACCCCAGGCTCCTTCTGCTGGCCCCACAGGAACACAGCCTCCTGTGGTTAGGGGAGCCCCTTCCACATGGACCCATCAGGAGGGCTGCTTCTTTGGATACTTCATGAGTGTGTTATAGTCCAGCCCTTTTACTCTTTCACCTCCTCGATTGTTTATTCACAGTCTGCACACATTTGCCAAGTGGTCGCCTTCTTTGGAACTTGGCCCTGTGGAGTGTAGAGATGACCATGACCCAACTTTCCCACCTGCCTCTAGAGCTCCTTCACTGTTCTCCCCTGCCCCGGGGGGGAGCCTGTGCCTGGGCTCTCTGTACCCCTGTCTCTCATTTCTCTTTTTCAGATCCCCGTCCATTATTCAGGTGTCCACCGAATCTTCTCCAGTCCACCCGGCCCTGCCTCCTGCAGCCCGAGGGTGCAGGAAATGGGTCAGAACTGAGATGGACACATGTAAACTGCATACTGGGTTCTGAAAACTTAGTTCCAAAGGAAAAAAAAAAAAAGCTCAGTAATTTTTTATGTTGATTGCACAGCGAGATGATAATATTTTAGACAGAGAGTATTGGGTTGAGTTAAACATATTAGTAAAACTAACCACCTGTTTCTTACTCTGTCTCCTTCTCTTTGCCTTCCCCCCACCCTTGAGACAGGGTCTCACTGTACAGCCCAGACTAGCCTCAAACTCATGATCCTCCTGCTTCAGCCTCCCAAATGCTGGGAACACTGGCAGGTATCACAGTGCCTGGCTTTTCTTTCTTTCTTTCTTTAATGTGGAAAGCAGAATATTTCAGATTACATATCTGCTCACATCTTATTTCTGTGGGGCAACACTACACTGAGCACTTTCTCCCTTGGGTGAAAAGAATGTGCCCCCCCTTTTCTTCCTTGCTGGTTGGTGAGTTATCAAAGGGGGACCTAAGCATCTGTTATCTTTCTGACCTCTGCGTGCCCAGCTGGCATGTGGCAGGCACTCCTACTGCTCAGGCAGTTCGCAAGGTTCCCTTAGGCACTGTGGTTTATGGGGCTGTCACCTGATTTCCCCTTTTCTTCTTTTTCACAACTTTTGTCTTTTTTTTTTAAGGGCTCACACAGTCGGCAAAAGAAGACATTTTTCTTGGGAGATGGGCTGCAGTTGAAGGACTGGCATGACAAAGAGGCCATCAGGAAGGACGCTCAGCGCGTAGGTATGGCGTGCAGGGTTGCCCACAAGGGGGTTCCACGGAGCGTGGGGGGCGTGCGCATGTACGCCCTGTGTGTGTTTGTGTGTGTTAGCATGAGTGCCTGCGCCTCCTATTGCCTTCCTCCTGGTCTGCCACCACCCTCCTCCAGGTCCCTGGGCCATCCCCCTTCACCACTTCTGACACATTTCCCCACTTACATCGCCAGACCTGCCGCTAGCACGCATTTGCCCTGCCGCCTCTATCAGGTGATGGATAATTTACCACCAAAGCAAGGAGTGATGATAAGAGTCAGGATCCTTTAAGCACCCGTGGTGATCCAGGTCCACACTCTTCACTTTGTGCACTTTCCCTCTACAACTCCGAATTGACCTTTATGGCCTGTTTAATCAGAGGGAACCTATACCCCAGAGAGGTGCCGGCATTTGCCAGCAGTCATAGGAGAACAACGCTGACATGGGACTTGAACCCCCATGTGGAAGGCAGAGTTGGTCCCTAGCACCACACAGCAGTGGGTTAACTTAGTGGGATTTAACTGAAGTTTTCTTTGGCCAGTTTGTGCTTGGATCAGTTCCTAGTAGGCAGGAGAGTGGGAAAGGGCTGGCATAAGGGGCCACAGAAACTTTGGAGAATTGTGTCTATGTTGTTGTTGTTGTTAGGTGCCATCGAGTCGTGTCTGACTCATAGCGACCCTTTTAGAGTTTTCAATGGCTGATTGTTTCGGGATTGCCTTGGGAGTGGGTTGCCACATCCTTCTCCTGTTTTCATGGTGCTGGGAATCGAACTTGGGACCTCAGAGACAGCAGAGTGGTGCTCTACCAACTGAGCTAAATCCCAGCGCCAATCGTCTCTATAAGCCTGGGCAAAGGAGTCAGGAGAGCAGCTCTGATGCCATCCACCACCATGTGCCATCGATGAAGCCCACACACCCTGAGTCTCAGTCTCCCCGTCTGTCTGGGACTCATGCTTCCCACCTGGACAATCTTGGGGGGTCGTTGTGAGGGTAACAAGCAAAGTAGCTTTGCTCCAGTGGAAAGCACTGTGGAAATGTAAGGGATTGGCATTTCATTCATGTTGAGCTGGGTTAAAGACACCCTCACTACTGATTTTTTTCTAAATTATGTTATGACAAAGCCAGCTTGCCACAAGACTCTGAGAAGAGCTGATATAATAATGGATGGTCAGGGAGTCTAAGGACACGACATACGTTTCTGTCTATACCAGTGATTTAAAATGAAAGGGAAGGCACACTGCTTAAATTAAGAAAAGAAACATTTGCAGAGGCTGATTTGCCAGAGAGTTGTACCAGATTTATTCAAACCTTGTGCTGACCATCAAGGAAGGAACAATAGTGATATTAGAAAGACTCACAATCAGCATTTATTGAGCATTCACTACACGCTAAGCATCTTCACCAAGTCACCTCCATAACCATCTCAGCAAATCTCTATTTCCATAATATTAAGGGCAGAACTGAGCTGTAGAAAGGCTGATGGCCCAGCCAGATGATGTGACCCAGAACCGGCAGGGCTGGCCCTTGGTCTGCTCTGCCTGGCCCCAGGGCTGAGCTCTGCCGCACTCCAGCCTCGCCTTCCAGAAGCTGCCCTCTGAGCCAAGGTCAGGCCTTCAACCTCTGCACAGCAGTCCATTGAGGAGTCCTTCTAGGCTCTGATGGGCAGCGTCCTATCATGGTACTGGTGGGTTACAGAGGCCCAGGTCCTTTCCTGCACCTGGATGAGCTGGAACAACCTCTTTGCCTATCCCTTACCACCCACCATGATGGTCAGCATCTCAGCAGCTCCTTCCCAGGGTCACAGGTGCAGCTGAAGCATCCAGCCATGGAGGGCGAGGTGGTTTCAGCAGCTCATTGCGCTACCGTCGCTTCATGCCTCACCAGTACAGGTTCCCAGTCTGCTCTTGCAGGGGCTGTAGCTTATTTCCTGGTCATAAAGCCTCCTTGGGAGCCAGAGAGTACATTCCAGAAGCATCAGGGACTCCCCAGGTAGATTGTGCAGGGTGGGAAGCTAGCCTTTAGGCCACCCACCCAAATCTGTGGTTCAAAGCAACACAGGCCAGGCATTCCAGGCTTAGAGGAAGCAGCTCTTAATTTGTTTGCTGGACTAAAACAATAAAAAATAAAAAAAATTCAAAGCATCATTTTCATTTATGGCAATTTTGATTTACATGTAAAGCTTGCCTCCCTTAGAGAATAATTCTATTTACTCAAATTTATGTAGTGTTTTATAGTTTATAAAGAACACTCAGGTGCAGCCTCTCATTGGACTCTCAAACACACTGTGGGTGTCAGAGGAGGAAGCTGTGGCTCAGAAAGGCAGGGTGACTCGCCCAAGGTTGCTCAGTTCAGAGATGGTAGGACCTGGAGTCCTGTCCAGGTGATGTCCCTGAACTTGAGAGGACAGGGACATTGGAGCTTCTGAGAGAGTAGAGGGCACATGGGCTTTGAAACCCACACCTGCCTCTACCACCTGTGTGGCTCTCATATACCCATCTGTAGAGGAAGAGTGCTCATGGCCACTGTGCAGGGTTGCTATGGAGATGACATGTGAAGATCCACGGCAGGACCGTGGCTGGATGAATGCTGTTTCCCCTCCCCCCTCCTCTCACTTCCCTCTGCAAAATCTGGAGGTAGGCCCTGTGTCCAAGAATGAAGGTTTCACCGTGTGGTTTAATCTCATTTTCCATCCTTCGTCCTCTCTCCCCTCACAGCATCCAAGTAGGTGCCAGGAAATTAGCAGCACTGAACTTGCTCTTTGCCTTTAGGAAATGGAGAACAAGGGAGACCATACCCCATGTCTGATGCTGAGAAAGTGGACCAGGCATACCGAGAAAATGGATTTAACATCTACGTCAGTGATAAAATCTCCTTGAATCGATCTCTCCCTGATATCCGGCACCCAAAGTGAGTGTAACCTCTTTCATCCTCAGCCCGGGGCTCTGATGGGAGAATTAAAGAAACAGATACATGAAGCACTGCTGGTGGAGACACTCTCCTGCTGCACAGGCCCTTTAGCAGAGGTTCGTGTGATCAGATTGTGCTGGAACTTGGACTGGTGTGTCAGTGGGAAATTCTGGGTATCCTTCCTCTTTTCAGGGGGTTGGAACCTTAAATCCTGCATTTTGCCTTTTGCCCTGGGCCACAGGGAAGTTCAGAGTTGAAATTTAGCGGACCATTGTAGTCACATTTTCAACCCTTATTCTCTCCTCTTTCTGGGTGTGATGTTTTCATCTCTTTTTTTTTGAAACAATATTTTTATTGTTATCTTTGTTAATAAACTACCTCAAATCATACTGAAAGGACAAACCCAACAATTATAAAGATGATAATGGCAACTGACATCCTTTGAACAGGTAGTGTGTTAGCTAGCTTTTTTGTACCTGTGACGAAATACTTAGAAGAACAACTTAAGGGAAGAAGGATTTATTTTCAGCATGGTTTCAAAGGGTCTCAGTCCATACAAGCGGGAAGGCATGGCTGAGGAGCAGCAGAAGGACCTTCACATCATAGCAATGGGAAGCAGAGAGAAAGATCAGAACTGGGGACACACAAAAAACCGTCAAAGGCTCTCCCCCAGTGACCTACTTCTCCCAGCCAGGTACCATATCCTAAAGGGTCCACAGCCTCCCAAAATAGTGCCATCCATTGGGGACCAAGTGTTCAAACATGAGACTTGGGGAATATTTTATATTCAAACCATTTCAGGTAGGATGTGCCAGACACTGAGTCCACATCATCTCATGTTCCTGTGAGGTAAGGTCCCAGAACAATGCCTGTTTTACAGATAAGGAAACAGGGTTAAAGAAGTAACTTAACTCAGTTAGGGCCACAAGATGTTTGCGAGGCTGAGCTATTTCTTAGACTCCAGTTAACACCAAAACTGTCCTCTAGACCTTCCACTCTCCTGCCACTCTGTGTGCTTTCAAAAGGTTTATTGGTGTGGTGATGGTGACTTTGTGGGAGAGCAATTCTCAAACTTGATGTGCATTAGAATCATCTGGAGACTGCTAGAACACAGGATACCTAGCCTCATGCCCAAAGTTACTGATTTAGGAGGTTGTGGTTGGGGCCCGAGCACTTGTACTTGAAGCAGGCTCCCACTTGGTGCTGCTTATTTGGAGACCGCACTTTGAGAATCATTGCCAGTCGGAGATTTCAAAACCAATTCCCCATGAAGGCTATGCCAAATAGCACTGGAGTATAAAGTGTTTTGCTTGAGGACTAGAGAAACAGAACCCAGGAGAAGATAACAGCTAACATTTATTAGGTGTTTATTGTATGCCAGGCATTGTTCTAAGCCAGTGGTTCTCAAAGTCTCATTTTCCAGAATAGCAACGACAGTATCACCTGGGAATTTGCTAGACAGACATGGAATTCTTACTTCTTAAATCTCAGCTCAGATTACCTGGATGGAAAGCACTGGAGAGGGGCTCAGCAGTCAGTATTTTAACACACTCTCACAGGGGATTTAGATGCAAGCTCAGGTTGGAGAACCACGGTTCCAGGCATTTTAAGTGCATCAGCTCAACCAGAACTTCCAAAGCCCCTACGAGGTAGGTACCATTATTCACCATGTCACATATGGATTAATGAAGCACAGCAAGCTTAAATACATTTCATGAAATGACAATGGCTGGTTAGAGGAGGAGGCAGAATTTGAACCCAGGGAGGCTGGCTCTAAAGTTCATGTTCTTGCCAGGGACAGGGACACACACCTGTAGCCCCAGTGATTTGGAAGGTAGAGGCAAGAGGATCCCAAGTTTGAGGCCAGAGGCAGCCTGTGTGGATTAGCAAAATCCTGTCTCATGATAAAAATTTAAAGGGAGGCTGAGGGTGCAGCTCAGTGGGAGAGCAGTTGCAAAGTATGTATGAGACCCTGGGTTCAAAATCCTGGTACCACAAAAATAAAATAAAAATCCATGTACTTACTCACTGGTCCATAAAGGTCTTTACACTACAGGAGCTCAGTTAGTAGAAGGCAGTCATAAAGACAAATTTGGTGGCATGTTTGGTGATTTACAAAGTGCTTTTGTCCTGTTACCTCCTTTATTTCCTGCAATAGCACATTGAGGCCCTCCTTGTAGAGGAGGAAATGACACCACTGGGACACCTCACCTAGAAGACGGTCCGTCCCCCATGGGCCCTCTGTCCTCGAGGGCTTGCCCAGAGTGAACTGAACGGGGCCTCACCCTGTTCACCTGGGAGGTGGGTTGCAGTTTGCTTCTTGAGCTTCACTGTTAAGTCCCAGATTTTTCCATCTAAGTCTGACGGTGTAATTCGCCTGTCCCAGGTATTGCTGGGTTCAGAACTGTGAACTGACTGAGAGTCAGAAACTCAATTTATGTGTTCAGCCCCTTGGTGGGTTCGGAACTTGGCACTAATTTCATCCTTCTGGGTTTAGGAAGGAAGTTCATTTGGGAGTGTGGTGCTCTGACCTCAGCTGCTGTTCCTGTGGTACTCTGGGTCTCCACCCCGGCCAATCCTCGGTGGATTTTAAAAAATCCCAAAGGTTGGGGCCCACCTCAGGCTGCTGGAATCTGAATGTCTCACTGTTCAGTCTGGGTCTCAGAATTTTCTAGTATCTCTAAAAAAAGCACTTCTCACATATTGCCAGGGTTGAGAGGCACTGATAGGAAGGAAATAAGGAATACTTTTTTTTTTTTTTTTTTTTAACTTTTTGAGACAGAGTCTCTCTAAATTACACAGACTGCCTCTGGTCTCGAACTTGCAATCCTCCTGCCTCTGCCTCCCCAGCCGCTGGGATTACAGGCGTGCGCCACCACGCCCGGCGGAAATAAGGAATACTTTGTAATGAGAGAGAAAGACAGGCTGGTGTGGTCACAGGCTTCATCCACCTAGTCATCTGTTCATTCAGTAAATACACAAAAGTAGTTTTTTGTGTGCCAAGCCCTATACTTAATCCCAGGAACATGGTGGCAGATGAGCTGATTGCTGCCTCTCATACAAGGAGTGCAGATGGCTGGCATAAGCAGGTCTTTACACCAGTAGAGAGCAATAGTAGGGGTGAGCACAGGGTGCTTTGGGGTGACAGAGAATCCCTGTACCCTGTACCAGCCTTTTAGAGAACTAAGAAGGCCTTCCTGGAGGGGGAGCGGGTGTTGCCATCCATTGTATCCTAAGGGACTAACTGAAGCTAGCCAAGTGATGGAGAGTGGACAGGGCCCTGTAGGCAGACAGAGATGCTGGGCAGAGGCCTCCAGGAAAGACTCTGGCTTAGGACATGAGAAGATGAGCCTCCCAGCTGGCTAGGAGTGGAGCCAGGGTGAAGACCCAGCCCCTTTGTCTTCCAATCCAATGTTCTTTCATGACAGCCCAGAGAAGGAAACATCTTCTTGACCTGGAGTCCTGGAACCCTCGGATGGGTCCAGGACAGAGTTCGGGGGTCTGTAACCTGGTTGTGGAAAACACCGCATTTTCCTTCTCATTAACCTCGAGCTGAAATTGGGCGTTCCCTTCAGTTATGAATGTGGCCGCCAGAGCACCTGTGACATTGACACCCTGAGAAACCATTCCACATTACTTTCTAGACTTCTGGAAATGGCATGTGTGCTTGTCATCACTTTAAACTGAAGGTGGATTTTAGAACTACTGCCACTAGGTTTTGTTTCATGCATTAATAAAGAAGAATGTTTATTATTGTATTTCATATTTTTATTCTAGTTATAAGTTAATTCTTGCTTATAGTGGTGTTATGTCTTGATGTACTCATTGTAAGTTAAAATGCTGTAAGTCAAAAGTGCATTTAATGCATCTACCAAACCTCATGTTGTTGTTGTTAGGTGCCATCGAGTTGGTGTCTGACCTATAGTGACCCTGTGTACAATAGGTGAAACACTATTGTCAGTGCTTCTCTGCTACTCATAGGGTTTTCAATGACTGATTGTTTTTTGGGAGTGTGTTGTGGGTCCTTCTCCCAAGCCTACAACACCTGGTGTTCCCAGGTGGTCTCCCATCCAAGTACTAACCAGGTCCCACCCTGCTTAGCTTCTGAGATCTGAGAGGCTCAGACACCACAGTTGTATGGCTGCAGGCCTCATAGCTAACCTTAAATGTGCTCAGAATACTTACATTGATCAACAGTTGGGCCAGTCATCTAATTTCATAATAAATAGTTGAATATCTCATGTCATTTATTGAATACTGCCCCGAAATGGAAATCAGAATGGTTGT
This sequence comes from Pedetes capensis, assembly GCA_007922755.1. NCBI lineage: Eukaryota > Metazoa > Chordata > Mammalia > Rodentia > Pedetidae > Pedetes > Pedetes capensis. The sequence goes on along the minus strand of VMDO01002893.1, from coordinate 7,558 downwards.
ATGGGTATACTTTTGCTCCATTGTAAAGTCAAAAATTCTAAGTTGAACCATGATAAATTAGGAACCATTTCTGTTTCATTCCAATTGGTTTCCTTTATAATTTTGCATATTTTATTTTCTGCATTATGAACTTTGCTCTGCAACATGTCCATAGCCTTCATCAACCTAGTTGAGAGGTCTTCATATCAGGAAGCCAAAAAGCCCTTGTTCAGGTGGATGGGAACCTACCTGAGGAGCCCACAGGCACCTCTGTTACCAGCCTGTCCACTCACCCAGCCAGCATCAGAGGCCCTCATGGTGAAAGATGTCACCAAATCCAGCTCTCTTGACACAGCCCCAGTTTAGAATGACCAAGGGTAGAAGCTGACTTTTCAGGAGGGAGTTGACAGACACTTCGAAGAACTTTTCTTTTTTCCAGTGGAGATACTTTCCCCAGTTTGACAGCAGGAATGTGTGAGGAAATAAGAGCAATTGAGCTTACACCCTTCGGTTTCTTTTCGCTTAAACAACTTCTCTAGCAGGAGCTTAAGTTTATGTTTGCCTTTTACTCCTTCAAACCGAATTTTGGCAATGGTATGTCAAGAACAGCTTTGAGGGGCTTTGTTTGTACCAGCTACCTTTGCTTGCACCAGAAGCTGCCCTGGGGGACCCACTCCCACGGAAAACAGAAACTAGGTAGTCTGTCCCCACTTGCTGGGCTGGCCTATGGGAGACAGCCAGCTGGCTCAGAGCTGGCCTGCCCTCTGTATCTCCTGCCAATCAAGTGTGAACAGGCTGGCTGGTGGGCTGGCCACTATCCCTATGCCCTGGGAAACCCTGCTGGGCTGCCTGGCAACTGCACATGGAGATTCCTCCAGGGCACAGGGCACACAGCACAAGGAGCCCACCATAGAAATGGCTGGGGTTATCTGGGCAGGGTGGCGCACACCTATAATCCCAGCGACTGGGGAGGCAGAGGCAGGAGGATCGCAAGTTTGAGACCAGAGGCAGTCTGTGTAATTCAGCGAGACCCTGTCTCAAAAAAGTAAAAAAATGGACTGAGTGCAGCTAAGTGGTTCAGCACTTGCAAAGCATGCAAGTGCCAGGCCCTGTGTTCAACTCCCAGTACCTCAAAAGCAAACAAAGAAACAAACAAACAAACAAATAAACAAAAAACAGAAAAGAAATGGCTGGGTCTACAGATTCCTCTGCAAACTGACTGTGGGGTGGTCAGTTTCTCTCATGCAGATTATCCATGGTGGGAATGAAAGTAGTCTGCAATCCTGACTTTCTTCATTCCATGGGTTTAGCTTTGGGAATGAATGACCTGAGTGGAATCTTTGTCTACCAGATTCCTGCTCCCATGCTCCTTTTTGCTTTCCTCTTTTTGTTAAATGAACATGGTTAATTTATGGCAATTGCTGAATTTCCTCAAAAGAATTTACAAGTTCATGCTATTATAATAGGCCAGGATTCTATTGAGCACCTTTACAACCCCACCACGTTACAAATTTCAAACAATAGGGAAGGCAGCATAGGAAGTTTAAGTTCACCATATTTGTTGTGATAATGATAATAATAGTAATCCAATAGAAATGTACACAGAAACATGAACATGGCTGTCTGGGGGCCAAGATGTAGTAACAGGCACCAGATTTATCCTCTTGCCCAAAACAACCAAATATAAGCAAAATGTATGAAGCAGCAATGCTTTTTAGGTTCTGAACATCAGGCAGTGAAGGAAAATAACCCCAAAGAATTGGGAAACAAACAAGATGAGCCCTATGGTTACCCTAGCTTATTCCCTTGAGAGAGTTCCCAGGCCACAATGCGAGGTGGGAAGCCTAGGTGGTCACCAGAGGATTTCCTTGGATGAGACAGTGGGGCTGAGAGTCTATGGAAACCAAGGCAGAAATTCACAGGATAGAGTACTGGGGAGGAGAGAGCTGCAGAGAGGGAGAGCAGTGGAGGTTTACAGAGGGTTCTCTCAACTAATCAGCAGATTACCCATCTATCAGCACATGCCTCCGAGAAAGCCACCTGAGGCTGGGAAAAGAATCACCCAAAAGGACTGGCATTCACTCAGGGATGAGAACAGTGCCTTTTTCCCACCCCTCACGGTGGCAAACCTTATAGTTTATATCTTATAGGGAGGTGAGTAGAGTACTTAGAAGCATCTTGCTTTGCTGGAGACTAAGCCCTAGACTGAACAGTGTTCTTCACTAGCCTAGAAAAATTATCAATTATGACACCCAAAGATCAAACAATTTCCAAATAACTTAATGCATTCCAAAACAAAGCCTGAATATTCATGGATAGAAAAAAAAAATAGCACTGAACAATGTGAAAAGCAGCCCAAAATTACTAGATAATGTAAAGAAGCAGAAAAGCACAGCCCATAAGGATGAGAATAATCACTCATTCAAAACCATCCTAGAGTTGACACAGATGTGAGAATTACCAGAGGACATGAAAACTATTAATTTAACTGTATTCCATGTTCGTTAAAAGTTCAGGAGAGACATAAAAGATATAAAAAAGAAAGACTCAAACTGAATGAATTGACAGTGTTTGAGATGAAAAATACATTGTATGAATTAATGTCAGATTAGATATTGTAGGAAAAAATATTAGTGAACTTGCAAACATAGCAAAACAAACTACTTAAAATCAAATGGAGAGAAATTTTTTGATAAATGAGAAGCACATCAGTGAACTGTGGGACAATTTTAAGCAGTCTAATATGCATGTAATTGGAGTCTGTGATGGAGAGGACAGAAAGAAGGGCCCATACTTCTCCAAATTGCATGACTGCTATAAAACCACATCCAAGAAGGTCAATGAGACTTGAGTTCAAAGAAAGAAATGAAGCAAATGACATCAAGACACATCATAATCAAATTGCTGTGAATGAGTGAAGAGAAAAAAATTTAAAGTAGCCAGAGTAATACAACATGTTATATGCAGAGGAACAAAGATAAGATGAATTCCTGTTGGAAACAATGCATGTGAGAATGTAATATAGCAACATTTTTAAAGTACAGAAAGAAAAAATCCTGTTAACCTAAAATTCTATATCCAGTGAAAATATCTTTTCTTTTTTTAAAAAAAAAAGATGGAAATAGACCTCTTAATTCACAAAGAATAAAGATCACTGAAAGTAGAAGTTATATGGGTAAATGTATACTATTTTTCTTATTGTTTAAATAATTTTAAATATATGTGACTATAACCAAAAATAATAACATGTCTGTATTTAAAGATGCATTACTATAAAATGTATTCCAACATAAATGTGGGAGAGAAGAAATAGTAATATCCTGTAAGGTTCTCATACTACCTGTAAAGTTATGTGTATCACTTGAAGGTAGACTGTGATAAATTAAAAATGTATACCATGAACCCTAAAGCAAGCACTAAAATGACAAAAGTTATAGCTAATAAGCCAACAAAGGAGATAAAATAGAATCATGAAAACACTCCTTCAAGAGAAGGCAGAAAAGGAAAAGGAAAAGGGAACAAAGATGAGAAAAGAGAAATAGAACAAATACACAAAAATAATGGACTTAAACTCATATTAAAAAGTCAAACTAAATGTAAATGTTCTAATCATTTCAGCTAATAGACAGAGATTGTCTGATTGGATAAGAAAGCGAGATCCAAGTATATGCTGCCTGCAAGAAACACACTTAAAATATAAAAATACAAATAAGCTTAAAGTAAAAGATAAAAAAGATATACTATGCTAACACTAGTCAAAAGAAAGCTGCAGTGGCTATGATAATATCATTCAAAGTAGACTTCAGAGCAAAGAATTGGCAGAATAAAGTCATTTCATGATAAAGAAGTCATTTATCAAGAGGACACAGCAATCTTAAAGTTTATGCATCTAGTCAGAGAACTTCGAAATACACAAAGCAAAAACTGCTAGAACTACAAGGAGAAATAGACATAGCCACAATTGTGAGAGTTCAACGTCTCTTTCTCAATAATTGATAGGTCAAGTAGACAGTAAGTCTGCAAGGATATAGTGGAATGGCACTATCAACCTACCTACCCAATTGACATTTATAAAACAGTCCAACCAGTAGCAGTAGAATATACATTCTTTTCAAGTGAATATGGAATATTTACCAAGATAGGCCAAAATCAGAGCCAGAAAAGAAGTCTCTATACATTTAGAAAGATTCTAGTGGTATAAAAGTATATTCTCTGACCACAATGGAATTAAATTTAGAAATGAATAACAGAAAAACCTCTTAAACTTTTCAAAAGTTTGGAAACTGTACAACTCAGTTATCAATAGCAGGCAGGTCAAAGAAATCAAAAGGAATATGAAAAAGTATTTTAAACTGAGTGGTAATGAAAACACAGTATGTCAGTACTTATGGATGTCACAAAAGCAGTACTTAAAGAGGGTAATTTATAGCATCAAATGCCTGTGTTAGAAAAAGATGGTCTCAAGTTGGTGATAACAGCTTCTCCTTTCAGAAACTAGAAAAAGAAGACCAAATTAATCCACAGTAAACAGAAAAAAGGGAATTTTAAAAAATCAAAGCAGAAATCTATGATATCAGACCTAGGAAAAATAATAAGAGAAAATCAATGAAACCAAAAGCTGGTTCTCTGAGATGGCCAATTATGTTGGCAAACCTCTAATGAGGGACCAGTATCCCTCATAATGAAAATAAGCAAAAAGACATGAACTACTAATATCTAAAATGAGAAAGGTGACCAAACTGTAGATTCTATAACTGTTAGGAGAATAATAAAGGAACTTTCTGAACAGCTTGGTGCCTATACATTTAACAACTTCAATGAAGTGACAGATTCCTTCAAGGACACAAACTACCAAAACTCATTCAGGATGAAATAATTAACCCAATTAGCCATAGATCTGTTTTTTAAAATATGACATTATAGTTGGGAACCATCCCCTAAAGAAATCTCTAGTTCCAGATGGGTCCGCTGGTGAATTCTACCAGCAATTTAGGAAATAATGTCAGTTCTACACAAACTCTTCCAAAAAGTTAAAGAAGATGGAATACTTTTCAACTCATTAGGAAGCCAGTATTATCCTGATACCAAACTAGAAAAAGATATTTCAAGAAAAGAGCATTACAGACCAGTGTCCCTCATGAATAGCTTGGGCAGCTGGTATTATCATTATTTTTCATGTTTTTCAGGTCAGCAAATAGGAGAATCAAAGGGATGCAGAAGTGTGCCAAAGTCACATAGGTATACCCTGAGCAGAATTTATCCAGAGCCCAGTTGGAGATGGATTTGTTTTCACAGTTTGGCAATGAGGGGAATCAGAAGGAGGGGCCGGGAGGAAAAAGTTTCCTAGGTTCAGGGGCGCATGATGATGTGGCCTTGGTGATACTGAGATTGGCTTGAGAACCAGGAAGACCTCATGAGTTTATAAATATTCCCAAAAGAAGAAGGGCAGTTTTCTAGAGTGGCAATGTAAGCCTGAGCAAGAAAGGGCAGGAGTGTAACAAGATCGGACCTTTCCCTATTTAGAGGTGTCACCAGCTGAGTGTCCCTTTTGGGGACGCTGGGAGCCTTGGAAACCGCCTGCGGAGTTGCTGCTTATGTTCTTGGGTTGTTGCCCTGCATGGCCACCTCCCAGAGCTAACTGCATCAGGAACTGAATTCAAGGTGACCTCATGTTCATTACGGGGCCGTTTCCCACCCTCCTACCTCCAATCTGTAGCCCGCTGGAAATGCAGCTAAGCCCTTCTTGGGCTTATCCTAAAATGATAAGAGGTAGTTCCTGCCATGAAGAGATTTGGGGCCTGAATTCTACTTGAAGAATTCACTTGTGTGAATTGAATAACTTCAAGTTATTCACTTGAAGAAAGGGCTGGGATTTAGCTCAGTTGGTAGAGCACTGCTCTGCAGCCTCTGAGGTCCTGAGTTCGATTTCCAGCACCACAAAATGGGAGAAGGACGTGGCAACCCACTCCCAAGGCAATCCTAAAACAGTCAGTCATTGAAAACCCTACGAGGGTTGCTATGAGTCGGACTCGACTCAATGGCACCTAACAACAACAACATTCACTTGAAATTGTCTCTACAAATTATTCATTCATTCTTTCAGGACATATTTATGGAGTGCTTACTATTGTGCATATACTATGTGGTCTGGGCTGGGATTTAGCTCAGTCGGTAGAGCGCTGCGCTGCAGTCTCTGAGGTCCCAAGTTCGATTCCCAGCACCGCAAAAAATGGGAGAAGGACCTGGCAATCCACTCCCAAGGCAATCCTGAAACAGCCATTGAAAACCTTATGAGGGTCACTATGAGTCGGATACTGACTCGACAGCACCTAACAACAACAACATGTGGTCTAGGCCCTGGAGATATGGCAGTGAACAACAGGCAGGCTTCCCTCCCTCCTGGAGCTTATAGTCCACCGTGGGGGGGTAAAAAAACAAATGCATGTGTTCAACAGTGATAAGTGATGTAGGAACAAAATAACAGAAGGTGGGGAGGGGATAGAGAACGTGTGGGGATGGACAGTGCTTTATTTCAGCCCTCAGGGAAACCCTCTCTGGTAGGGTAACATGAACAGAGAGATGAAGAAATAAGTGTCCTAGCAGGGCAATTAGGTTGGAGACCTGCAGACAGAGGAAACAATAAATGCAAAGGCCCTGAGGCCATCATGCTTGGCTTATGTAGACCATTGTGGTCTGTGGCCAGAAATGACAGTCATGAGAAGCACAGCTGGAAAGGTGCCTGAGTGGTGGCCAGTGGTCATGGTGGTTTGAGTTTTTTTTGTTATTGTTGTCTTTGTTTTTGCATGGTTTTGGGGATTGAACCCAAGCTCTTGCGCTTGCTGGGCAGGTGCTAGAGCTACATTCCCTAGCCTGGGGCTTAGGCTTTTACCGAAGTAAGATGGGAAGCCATGGAGGGGCTTTGAGCAGAGTGACATAATCTGATTTTCATTTTAAAAGAATCACTTCCATTGCCATTGTAATAGTAAATTGGTGGAAACAGAAAGGCTCATTAGGAGTGCATCACCGCAAAGTTGAGGAGAGCAACCGTGACTGAGCCCACAATGGGAATAGCAGTGTGGCCAGGGCTGGATTCTAGATATGTATCTGAGGGGGAGATGACAGCGTTAGTTTACTCGGGGTCAATGTGGATATGAGAAAAAGAGAAAGACAAAGGAGACAAAGATAATGCCAAGGTTCTGGCCAGAGCAGTTGGGGAGATGGAGTTGCCGTTTACAAAAATCAAGTTGACTTTGGGAAAAGATGACTGTGGGGGGACATCCAGACAAGTTTGTTGTTGTTGTTGTTGTTGTTGTTGTTGTTGTTAGGTGCCGTCGAGTCAGTATCCGACTCATAGCGACCCTGTGTACAACAGGGGAAACACTATTGTCAGTGCTTCTCTGCTGTTCATAGGGTTTTCAATGGCAGATTGATTTTTGGGAGGGGGTTGCCAGGTCCTTCTCCCAGCCTACAGTTTCTGGTGTTCCCAGGCGGTCTCCCATCCAGGTACTAACCAGGCTCGGCCCTGCTTAGCTTCTGAGATCTGACGGGATTGGATGCCACAGGGCTATAGCTGCAGGCC